>JASCZW010003866.1:0-49738 GCA_034211315.2 Aedes japonicus
CTGATTTCGCGTGACTAAAAGTTTGCTTGCAAATAAACGATGTCACTTGGTACTGGAATTATTTCTTGTCTTTTCATATGCCCGACTGTTCTCGGGTGAAACGTGATACAAATGTTTGTAAAACCTTAAAAGTAATCTTAAAAGAAATGTATTAGTTTTTAACATGATCCTGTCTGAAAATAATCTGTAGATAAAGTGTAGTGTTATTTACACTCTTAGCTTGATTCAGTGACTTTTTCATGTGTCCGGATTTGTTTGAGTTCGGCCTTTAACGTGATATGGGATCGAGTCCTTTTCTCTTCGCACTTTGCTGAGCGCAACTCTAGAACATTTTTAGTGCATTATATTTTCGGAACATATTTACTCCGCTGGAGCATCCTTTGGTTAGCAATCGGAACCCTGTTCATTTCTAAAAGGTTGCGAATTTTGGTTTCAAAAAAAGTGAAATCATCTGTCTTATCATGAATTTATGTTTTGTATGGACACGATTCCATTTCATCTTAACAAACCGTAACACAGTGACTCCGTAAAGCTAATGCTATTGAAGGTAATAAAAAATCGAACTGACAGAAGATTTTTTGAAAAAACTCTGGAGGAATCCAGGTAACGCAAAAGTGAGGTTAAACGTCGTAGATGGCGCTCTTTAAAAATGGTTTTTCGAGCTGTCTACGCAAAGTAATTGCTGATTGCTGACCTTAAAGAACAATTCCATAAAGTTTGAAAAATATCCAGGAAGTTATTATCGATTTTAGTTTTAGATACTACGATGTTTAACCTGGATTCTTCAATAAGGGACATCCCAAAGAAGTTGTACGCAAAGGTGACATAGGACTTCGCAGCAATGTATAACGGCTGTCATGACGGTCGCCATTTGTTAAATTTCTATTTGTCATTGTACCCTTGTCGTAAGCTTGCTTTATATTTGCGCTCTGAAATAATATAGAGACTGTTTAAATTGTATCCGTGTTTGAAATTGTGCACAAGATTGAGGTTCGTGACGAAGGGAAATCTGAAATAATTTGAGCCGAGGGGTGCGACTCTATTTGAGATGCAGTGAATGTTTTAACCGGCTGTTTTGAGATGCGCAAATCCTTAGTAGATAGAAAGAAGATTGATGATGAATTTCAGAATTTCCAGCAAAATGATGCCGATTTTTCCGAGCTAGCCTGAGATTTTTCCCCCATCTAAGATTGAGATTTAGATGGGTTGCATCCCCAGATTTGAGCCACCACTGACAATTGACCAGAAGTTGGAACGGTATGTTAGATAATTCTAATCTAAGTTTGGAAAATCCAGTCATACTAAAAAAATGGATTATCAATGGTTTATGTTGGATGATTCACATTTTTACTAACATTTTGCGATGATTCATTAGCCACCAATGCTAGCGTCACATTTGCAACAGTTATTAACAGAAAAGTGACAATTTTTATCTAGTAATTATAGGTAATTGGTCATCTTTATATTGCTAGTTAATGCATTTTTTGCATACATTAATGATTCTGATGTTGGCTGGCTTGTACCGTTCATAACACCTAAAGTAGCGCCTCCCCAATTAACGGCTGCCAATTCACACATAAGCACCTTATTTCGCTTCTTATGGTTGCGCGAACCGGCTGGCTACAAATTCACCACTGGCTTGGTCAACCGACTGCATATCCAATGGCTTCCTAGCCAACGTCTTGCTAACAACAGGTTGCACTGCCAACTGTAGCCTCTAAGGCGCTTACCAGCGCCAGCTACCAATTTATACTGGCTCATTGCCGCTCCGCACAGCTTCGAAACTGCCGAGTGAAGCTTATTCTTCTTCTTCTATTGTTTTTGAGAGGGACTTTAACCCTTCGGGTCATTCGTCCCTGATGGTGAAGTTATTTGCGGAGGTGTTCTCTTTATATAACGTGCAATTTGAAATCTGTGGTAGAAAAATACTGTGCCTTTAGTAAATTTTCTCTGCAAAAATTACTAGACTTCAGCTTATATTGTGTTATTGTCAAATTTTGGAAATCGATAGTGAAATGACTAAATTATTAACGTCCAAAATTTACCCAATCAGACCAAGGCCGGTGTTGCCTCTGCTATACACAGAAGTTGTCTCCATTGTAATCGGTCCATGGCTGTACCTCGCCAGCCTTGCTGTCTGCGAAGAGTGCACAGGTCGCCTTCTACTTGATCGATCCACCTTGCTCGTTGCGCGCCTCTTCTTCTTGTACTCATCGGTTCGTTTTCGAGAACCATTTTAACAGGGCTGTCGGCCGACCTTATTTTGACGTTTTGACATTTAACATTTTTCATTGCGACCAAATTGAACACACGTGAAAGTAAACCGTCGTGGGAAAAATCTTATAACATTCCAGTACCGAATCCTAGAGGGTTTGAGCTGTTTAGTGGAATACTTGTAACTATAAATTAGAAGAAAAATTAGTAATCTCCATTTAATTCCAACTACCTTTGCTTATCTTCGACAGATACGCGTATTTCGTCTACAATGTGCAGACTTCTTCAGTGTCTCGTACTAATAACTCGACTTGACCTAGTACGAGACACTGAAGAAGTCTGTAGACGAAATACGCGTATCTGTCGAAGATAAGCAAAGGTAGTTGGAATTAAATGGAGATGGAGACTAATTTTTCTTCTAATTTATAGTTATTCCAGTACCGTTTTCTACAGGCGACGAAACATTTCTGCTGCCACCAGCCGAAGATGGTTTAAAAAATATTGCGACATAAATTTATGTCGCTCATAATTTCGTTGATTGATGGTTTATTACTGCACACATATAATGTTCATCATATGGAATCGAATTATATGGATGAATACTAACCACCCACAACCAAAGATAACCAAATAAGTGCGATTTCAATCAAGCTATCAAATGACGTCACTCGCCGCTTCTAAACTGTTTGAAACTGTCGGCAGAAATAGGGCGAAATTTGTCTCTTTCTATTTTCTATTCCCCGCGTTCGTTAAAACTGTACACATAAGCTGTTGTTGGTGCAAATAAAACTATACATTTACAACCTCTAGTCCTATGTCAAAGAAATTATTTATTTTAAAATTCACATAAGAACGCATATGTAAAATATAACTGACATGGTGGACGATTCTCGTTGAACAGGTTGAATTACCGATCACGACGCCTTTGCATATCGAACACCTGCCGCTCAACTCTAACGGGTGGCCACCAAATAACGGAAATACTTTTCTATCGGAACTATAATAGTTTCAGAAAAATATCACTTTATTACATTATTTCGAAATAATGTTTCGAAAACCGGCATATACCGTACTCTGAAAACCATGGCAGTAATCCGGAAGAAAGGTTATGGCCCTTAAACGAAGATTGACAACAAGCATTCGGTGAGCCAGCGGAATGCGGCCTGCATGTTAAATTGTACGAAGTCGTACATCGGTAAAATAATGAAGTTTGCCGCAAGACAACCAGATCACCAAAATCCACAGACGAACAAATCGAAATTGTGAAAACCCAGGGCCGCTGGATGATCTGGCAATACGGTGCAAAGTCTTTCGCTCTGGACGAAAGCTACTTCTACACCAAGGACAAATCTATAACTCCTTCGAAGCTTGAGTACAAATTCAAGCACAAGTTCGAACTCAAAGTAATGATATACACCGCATTTCCGATAAAAGGATTTCGGGGCCGCGGTTCAAACCAAGTGGCTTGACCATCAACCAGCTAGTCTACCAAACAGAGTATTTACAGAAAATTCGCATCCCGTTCCTTCAGAAACACATCAATCGGATGGAGACGTATTTTGGAGAGCCAAAAGACCGGAATCCTACTAATCTGCCGCAGTATCGGCAATTGAATTCCACTATATACAAGGTTTATCGGAAAGCCAAGGACTCGAAGCTAGCTTTCTTCTACATGCATTCACGAAACGTCCCACGTAAGCCAATGCTCGCAGGAAGCGATACCAGTTCGAAACGCACTCGGATTGAACTAGTGATACCGGTGCTACTTGATGAATATTACAAGGACGTAGTTCCTCATCGGTAGGATAGATCTACTGAATCACTTGCGGCCAAGTACAAGAACTCCGGGCCGTGGAACCAAACGGGCTGGAAGCATGGAATCTTCAGTCGTTTGTCAACAAATTAACGGTAGCGACGGTGCTGGGATCCAATCCAAGCTAATACGGTCCTTGAATCTGACCATAAAACTCGTCGACGAACAGGTACAGAATGACCATCGACAACGAAGTTTGCGAATCGAGCTCCAAGCAGTGCGGCCATCAACTCCAGAAGAGAACCGTAGCGTGCTGGATCGGTGCGACCTTGTTTTTTGCTGCCACTAGTGCGTACTGAACGGTACTGCCATAAGCCTCAACTCGAGAATACACAACAGACGAGTACGCATCCTCGCTGGCATCAACAAATACGTGGACTTCGAGGGTTTTGTACAGACTGGCGCTTGCATTCTGGAACTAGCACCGCAGAATGCGAATCCCTCCAACTTGACTGAATAATGCAATCCATTTCTTCCAACGATTATAGATGTGGTCGTTGACACGCGTGTCCCGTTGTGTCTTCGTCCGGCACACTTCTTGCGTAATGATCTTGCCGTGAACCAGAAACGGACGAATCAAATAGGCTCATGACGTATTTGAGAATCTATCGTTTGGTTGGTCTTGCTTCCGAATCGATCTCCTTTCGAAACTTTGTCGAGAATTCGTCTTCCACAGGCTGCCAGAGCATTCCCAGCACCCGCTCAGCGGTACTGCTTCCCGACAAGTTCCATTCTTTAACGCTTTCTGCTGGCGATGCGCCTAGGTGATCCAATACAGCTTGACTATTTGCTGCCCAATTGCAAATTTCAAATCCATCCTTGGAGTGAATAACCTTCACGTCCATTGCAATGGCCTCCGCTTCTTCAACTTTATCGAAACTGCTTAGGTAGTCGTTCACCTGATGGGACTTAATGATTACGTCCGCCGCTTTGGGGTACCGTTCAGCAAACTCCTCCGGATTCGTATTTTTTACAAATTGTGCGATTCATGATATCAACTTGTGGAGGTTGATCGGGACTGTCTCACCACAGGAACCGCAGGAATTGGCGGTCAGATTCAATTATGCGGATCTGATGAAGTATCTCTTCGATGCCCCTTGAGATTGCGAACGGAAATTGGTGAAAGTGGAACAGGACGTGAGGTAGGGGTACCAGGAGATAAGAGCCAGACAGAAGAAGGGTATTCAATGAAATACCATTAACTTTCGCTGCGGCATCCCATACTAAACGGATTTTTCTTGGCTTGTTGAGGTTGGTTACAGCGCTGACGGGAGGATTGTCACCCGCTTTGGAAGATTGACACTCGCTTTGGATCTGCTGGTCGTATTTCTTCCTCCGTTGCTCGATTGGCATCCTCCTTTTCCTGGTACTCGCGGATCTGGAGGTTCTGTTTCAGTGCTTTGTCCCGTTGCATACGCCGCTCCAGGCACTTCAGACGTTGTAAAGCCATGGAGAAGCTCTCCGGTAGATCAACATCATCGTGGTGGAATTTTCGATACAGTTATCCAAAGCGCAGTGTCTGAAAGGGAAGGTTAAGACGTTTGCCAGGTGATACCGCTTCTGTTGTTTTATACCCAATATATCCAGGAGAAATTTTTGGAAGGCTGATTAGTACCTGGGTTTCCAGATGTGGCGGGTGATGAGCTCGGGGTGTGAAGTGGATGGCGGATGCGGATGGCGAAGGCGTTCACAACCGTTGACGTCGCATAAATTGGTGTTCCCACATGCTCGACGACCATGGAAATTCAGGAAGGTACGGCATAGCTTCAGGATAGTAACTGTCTTCCATCAATTCTCAGTGCTCTTCTTCTTGAAGTCGGCACATTCTGCTACACGATTACCATCTCTGCTACAAATTTGGCAACACTTCAACGCTGCTTTGATCGGAACACCCTTTTGAAGCGGTAGGCGGACCAGTCGCGACCCGCCAGCCGCTTCTAAAGGGAGTTTCAAAATTTGGTCAAACAGTAATGTGTGTGAGTTTTTATCAATAAGTCAAATTCTTTTTCTTTTTCAAATTCAGTTAATACAGAATACAGGAGAAATATTCAGCTAAGCTTCCTTTTAACCGAATGCGAATTGCAGGGTCTTTCGTTTAACACCTGCCATAATATTTTGTTCAGTCTCCTTGTCCACTTTATTCCCCGCAGAACGCCAGTTTGCCTTGAACTGTTTCTCGCTCACAACAGCTTTTTGAGTCTTCTTAAGGTTCCGCTTGGCGATGGCCCAATATTGTTCGATTGGACTGAGCTCTGGCATGTTGGAAGGGTTCTTGTCTTTGAGAACCACTTGAAAGTTGTTGGTAGCATACCACTCCATGCCCTTTTTTCCGTAATGGCAAGATGCCAAATCCTGCCAACATAGAACGGAACAATTGTGTCGCTTCAGGAAAGGCAGTAGACGTTTTTGTAGGCACTCGCTCAGATAAATTTCCTGGTTGACGGTTCCGGTCGCAATGTAAACGTTGCTCTTCAAGCCACAGAAACAGATGGCCTGCCAGATATTTCTTCGCGAACTTTGACAGTTTAATGTACTTGAAAATATTCCCCGTCCGGTTGCCGTATAAAACTCCTGTCCAGGAAGTTTTTTAAAGTCTGCTTTGACGTGAGTTCAATCGTCCTTTACCACGCAACCAAACTTCGTCAGCATCGTCATGTACAACTTTCGCGATCGTGCTTTGGCCGACGTGTTTTGTTTATCGTCGCGATTTTGGAGTCACCACTTACTTGTAAGTCGACAGTCCAGCTCGTTTTTGAGCTCTATCCACGGTTGAAGCGCCACTCTCAGCTTCTTTGAGACATCTCAGACGGAGAGGTTGGGATTCCGCTCGAAACAGCGGGCAACTCTTTTTGTCGGTGCCTTCGGCTTTCGATTTCCCCCCGATCCAGTTTTCCTGGCTATCGACAAACGTTCACCGAACACTTTTAATACGTTAGTAACAGTTGATTTAGCCAAATTCAACAATTTCGCCAATTTCGCAGTGGAATTCCACGTTTGATGCGTTGCTTTTCTTCCTTCGACGACATTTTGATAACTGAAGTGCTAATCTCAGTATCAAATTAGAGGTACGATGCTACACGCACACATCTTCAAAATTAGGGGGGTGCACATTTTTTTAATGCACGATGAAAGGAAATGCGTCAAGCTTAAGTCGACCAAATTTTGATCGAAGCACCCTTTAAATGCGCTCTTTTTAGTTGAAAAATAAAAAAATAGAATCCACAAAAAAGAATTCGTCCAGTTCTCGACCGTTCCTGCCGGGTGTACTGCTCTCTATTCTTTTCAATAACACGTTTTACATTTGCTGGATGCACTTTAACCTATTTGGCAATTTTATTGTACGTTACATTCTTTTTAGTACACCAAGTATGCGGAATTTTCATTCGTACTTCAAGTTCAATCAGCGACATTTTGCAAAAAGCTGATAAAGATGTAAACATGTAAACAAAACGTAGTACGAATACACGCCAAAATAATATGCACTAGTTTAAGCTCAATTATGTATCAAATATTTACAACTATTTTACGATACACTCCGTAGAAGAAATGATCCATTTCACCAAACATCTCTATTCAAGATAGTAGAATATGCATTGTAAGTACGTTCTATTAAATAGAATGCAAACAAGATACTCCAATGAGTACTACCAGTTTTATCTAATGAATCAACGCCAACCGGAACATACCTCCATCTCCATGCCAGAAGTTTAGAATCACTTAAAGCTATTAACGATACCGATGAAAATGTAAACATTTATACAGTCAACATATTTTCTGCCATTAGAAATGTGCCGCCGCCTTTGCATCATTAGTGTCCGGAGTTAGTTGTTCGTCATCATCGTCGGGATTACATCACACCGGCGATAACGATGCCTGTGGATGTGAAATCGATCAAACAACAACGCCAACACCTCACACCCGCACTTTGGGACAATCCCTTGGATTGGATAACCTTGTATTGGGATCTTCTTTTTTTTGACATTAAACGTCTCGCTGGTTGGCTGCTCATCCAAGTTAAGTGGGTCCTTTCTCGTCATGCTTCAACGGCAGGAAAAAGGATCCCACTGAAAGCAGCTACTTAGCCATAGATGCTCCGAAAATGAAGGAAAAATCAATAAACAGTCGGTTCGATGTGTCGGTTGCCGGTGGGGGTGATAATGGGGATGACTTTACAGGCCTTTACGGACCTGGTGGAGAATACATTAAAAAATTAACATGTATCCCGGGTGTCCGCTCCGGGCCGGTCCTGGGTTTGATTGCTGAGATTTTGGCAAATTTGGGTAATAAAAATTCGACTCGTTTCTCTGGTTTCTGTCCCACTCTGCAGTGCTACATAAATTTTCGAAATGTGGATATGAATGCTTTTCAAAATAAAGGTAATCGTCGAAAATTATAATTTATGAATATATAATTTCAATAGACAGCTTTAAGGTGTGTATATTATGATTTCTTTCACAAAACGTAAATTTCGAAATACAGCAAGAGTCTGAATTAACGATAATAATGTAATTACATAATTATAGAAACAAGTGAATTAATAAATTGGAACGAGCTCACCAAATGAATTCAAAAGTACCATTTCGGAAATTCGCTTTCAATGTTGATGTATAAAATATCATGCCAGTCGCTCCAGGGTTGAGTGTAAATGAAATCAAACTTTGCGATTTATTTTGGCCGATATTTCCTTCAAGTGACTTATTGAAAATTGTAATTTACGAAAGTTTTTGATCCAGCAATCTAGAAAAAAAATTCTGATCAAACATTTTCCAATGCTTCTTTTTAAGAAAAGCCAAAACGACAACGAAGTGCTAATGCCCTATTTTTCGATCTAGTATGCAATTGCTGTAGCTAGGAACAATCCCACATATCATCAGTCTTTTTTTCCCCATCCAATGCACCTATTCAAGACGAAACTGATGTCGATCACGGAACGTCGTCATCATTCGGCATGAAATGTAAATTTCGTTCCAATTGCACACACCGCACCAAACGGCTACGATTGTTCTTCCCGCACCACATCGAAGCCCAAGTTGAAACTTCTTTCGATTCCGTCGAACGTCCATTGACATGGAACTGGCTGTTGAATGCTTTGGCGAGGCTTCGTTCGGGGGGTATTAATAGCAAAACAGCAAACAGAAGACGCCGGCGATGGCTTAGTTTCGATTCTTCCGTCGATTTCCTATATAGCTCTTTCAACAAGTAAAATTGGCCCGCAGCCTTCACGTCATTAGCCACATACCAACAGCAGGCCGCCGCCAAAGCAAAACCGACGATTCTCCTTAGCAATAACGGTTTCTAAGCGCGAATGGTGACGCAAAGGCGATGAAGGCAAGCATTTGATTTCGGAGTGCTTTCTTCGGAAATCCTAAATGGCAATTTAGGACGAGGGGAGGAAAAGAAATTCAATTTAATTGAAAGATTGAGAAACACTGTAATGACATGATGGGCGATGATTTGGTTGCCGACGCGATTCTTCCGTTCACGCTGTCAATCATTTAATCATTCATTCGATTGTTATTATGAAGATCAACAAACATGCAGTTTCCGGGTGATCCCGGTGTTACACACCTGCGAATTATCACCTATAAATCCCTGGTTTCTTTAATCTTAACCGAAAAACCCCAGACCTGTTGCCGTAGTGATTCATTGCGCCAGTCGATTATTCCGATAGACATAGAGAGAGAGGCGTCTTGTTATCTGTCTCGGTCAAGACCGCGAATGGTATCAGTTATGTATGGAAATAAACACGAAACGACCTTCACTAATCCTTTCTTTTGCCTGAAGAAAATTTACTATGATAAGACGAGAAGAGAGTCATCGCCAGCTGGGGGCAGAAACTCTGGGGTGGCACGAACAACTCGCAGAGATAGCAACATTCAGTATTATCAACAGATTATATTTATGCGCACACTGCTGTTTACAGTTGTGTTTAAGCTTTGATTTAAACAAAGCGTGGATCAAACTTTTGTTTCGATCATTTCACAACGAAGTGCAAAATTTAGAACAACGGAATCGAATTCTTTCTCCATATAAATTGTAGGTTTCTGTTATATATACGATACCAGATTGTTGTTTTCCTTTGCTACAGCAAGGAGTGGGGAGAATAGCTCGCCCTTTATCCACAAATTGTAGAGTGGCATTGCCACTCTCCTCATCCGATTCGCCTCAAAAGGGTGTCCTGATGGTCCCACCCATATTCCGATTATATGAATTCATACGTAATAGAATCAAATATCTGTTGGTTCTATATATGTATATATCAAACACCCACTGGTTTGTTACTCAAAAGAAGAATAAATTAATGTTTTAATAATCCGAGAAAACCTGGAAAAATGAGTAAAGGGTGTCTCACAAGGACTTGCATCACGGAAACTTTTCAAACTTTCAGACAATAAGATATAACCCATTCGTAAGCTTTCGGCATATTCATTTCATTCAACTTCAATACCATAACCGTACGCTCACACCCTACGCTTATGTCCACTCATTAGATTCTGTACAACATCTGGCTCCAGCTTCTTCTGCACGGAGACCTACTTTTTCTTCGTGTCTTCCGCAGGTTTGGGATGCTTCCGTAATGCCTACTTAATAATAGCCCAGTATTTTTCGGTGGCCTTAGTTCCGTTGCGTTGGGGAAGTTCATGTCCTTAGGTACGAAAGTGATCCCGTTGGCTTCGTACCACTCCAGGACAACATTTGAATAATGGCACGAAGCTAGATCCGGCCAAAATATCGTAGGGCCCTCGTGTCGCTTCAACAGAGGAAGCAGACGCTGCTGTAAACACTCCTTGAGGTAGATCTCCCATTTACAGACCCGTTCACGAACGGCGCACTCCGTTTGCCAACGGAGAGATCGCTAGCCAAATCATGTATTTCTTGGAAAACTTTGAAAGTTTCTGCTTCCTTACTTCCTCCGGAACATCAAACTTGTGCTGGACGGTGAAGAACAGTAGCCCCGGAAGCTGCCGGAAGTCCACCTTGACGTAAGTCTCATCATCCATGATGAGACAATGAGGCGTCGTCAGTATCTGGGTGTACAGTTTCCGAGCCCGTGACTTTGCCACAGTATTTTGCCGTTCGTCACGATTTAGAACCATTTGTACCTTGTACGTATGCAGTCCCTTCCGGTCCTTGGCTCTCTGAACGAAAGACTTGGACAGATTCAATTTTTTGACCACATCCCTAACCGAAGCATTGGGATTCCGCTTAAACGCTTTCACAACACGCTTGTGATTCTGATCACTTATAGAACATCCATTATGACTCCATTTCTGTTTCCGATCAATGCTCAGAGTTTCGTTGTAACGTTTAATCACACGACTCACTGTGGACTGCACGATTACGAGTGGTGTTCTGATGTCCCGATGAGAAAATTGATTATTTTCCATGTGCATGCGCAAAATCAATTCGCGACGTTCCTTTTCGAGTGACGCCGTTTTTAGCAATTTTCGATAAACAGAGAGCAATAGAAATACAACAAAAAAAAAAACACTAAACTACTACTACCCAAATTTTCAAGATTTTTTTTTGTTGGGGCGTAGAACCACTGCGTCCACTGAGTTGAACTTTTGTGGTAATTTTCAAGATAAAATACACAATTAGTAATTTTCTAAAGCGTTTTTTCCGTGATGCAATTCGATTTGGGACACCCTTTAGACTCGAAAACTACTGAACCGATCGGCGAACAAAAGTTGTGGGCAGGAGTTTTTGGGGGTGGGGAAGGTTCTTAGGTTCTTTGAGACCCCTGCTCTTCTGAAGGGGGGTCGCTGATACAAATGAAACATAAGTTTCTGCGTAACTCGAGAACTATTCCAGCAAATGGAACCACATTTGGCTTGTGGAGATTTTTGAAGGCAAGAAATGTTTCTATGTTCGTTCGAGACCCCTCCCCTCTCTAAAACAAATGAAACAGACATTTCTGCATAACTCGAGAACTTATCAAGTAAATGTAACAAAATTTTGGTTTTGAAGGCAAACGATATTTCTATGTTAGTTTGAGACCCCTCCCCTCCCCTCTTTGAAGCGGGGTGGTCTTATACAAATGAAACACAATTTTCTGCATACCTCAAGAACTAATCCAGCAAGCTACTCTCAGTGGTTTATTATGCACAAGAAGTTGATCTACGGTTATGCAAGAGAAAGTTACGTTCAAACTGACAGGATATGGCGTAGTTTGAAGACAAAAAAAATGTCTATAAAATGCTTCTGATGTTTGATGATGATGTATGATATGTACTACCACCCATTGTATGATATGATGTATGATATGTACTACCACCCATTGCTAGCATGGAAACTACGTCCGACAGCAATAGGCTCTCCTCTCTGTTAGACTTGATCAAGCTTTAATAACCACTGATTATCCTAGTAATGCCATTGTATGAAAGGGCCAAAAAGGGGTTGGGAGGATCGATAGGCAACATCACCTATACGTATCCACAGGGATATAAAGAATCTCCTTCCAACAACAAGACTGAACAATTGGTCACAAGAGCAAGCTATCTAACATAAGGATGCCCCAATGGGCGGGGAGAAGAGCCCGCCCTTTATTCACAAACTGTTAGCAATGGGGAGTTGGCATTTCCACTCTCCCCATCCAGAGTGCTTCAATCGGGTGCCCTGATGGTCCCTCCCGTTCCCATGAATTATTTATATAATAGTGTATATATTTATGTAAATGAAAAATAATCCAATCATTCATATCTATTATATACGATCTCCATTCGGTTGATCCTGAAATGCAAGAAATGTAGACAAGTGTTTTAGTGTAGAGTTCCGTGGTTCGCGCTTGAGCGCGTTTTCGTTCGTTTTCACTGATAGCAGCATTTCACCAAAATCTTGATTTGTGGTATCCTGAAAAAGTTTGTTAAATTTTACAGAACTAACATTTATACATTTTAATTTACTGTTGCCATGGTCACTATTTGCAGCTTGATGTTGATTTTATAACATGAATCCGCTTTTATTTTTGCTGGCCTAATAGTTATTGCTCCTGTGTTGGGAAAGCAGGGAAGATTTAATTGACAGAGTTAAAGACAAATGGACATAAAAAACAATAAGCAATGGTTAAATCATCTATGAAGTAAAATCGATAAAACAATATCATCAAATATAATGATATTGTGAGTTATGGTACAGTAATGCCAAAAATTGAACTGTAACATCAGACGCTAACCGAATGGCAAACAGCGCTGCACGAATCAAACCAGCTCAGATTTGGAAGAAGGTCTATTCGCAAACAGGAAATGAAAAACACATTAGGTAGTAAGTACAAAATCCTACCATAGCTTCCGTTGCAGCTTCATTTAATCAAGGTACTAAATACTTCTCAATCATAATGATAATTCGACATAAAGGACAAAATAAATAAAAGTATATATAACCTTTAAGGTGAATTTGTAAAAAACAAATATTTATGTTAGAATATAAATCACGAAAACACAAGTAATGATAAAAATGATAATAATGATGATAAAGATTTGATTTTACCCAGGAGAGTCACGTCACTGCAGGTGACTCTTCTCTCTTCACGAAGTGACAAACGTCACTTCGACTCTCGGAATAACCCTCAATAATTAAAAATATATAACATAGGTGAAAATTATAAATTTTTTTTTATCTCGGTATATAAATGACGAAAACACAAGTAATGATAAAAATGGTAATGATGATGATTAAGATGAATGATAATGGTAATGAATAAACAATGTCATAAAAGCTAATATATAGTGAAGGGATATTATAATATGAACTAAAAATTACATGTCTATCGACTGCTGTTTTGTTGCAATTGTAGACAAACTTGCGCATCCATTATGAACCAGAAATGACAACCATGAGTAGAAATAAATGAATTAAATTTTAAATTATTTAACAATACCTGATAACCTGGAAGACCTGAAATACATAATGCAAAAGACAGTACAAAAAAAAAAGATTAAAAATTAATTTTGCCTCTGTTTTCCTTATTGTTTTCCATGTTATTAGGATGGATCTAAGGCAAGGGTGATCAAAGCGCGCTGCACCTACGAACCTAATGTGAATAGTAAAATTCTCAATATGACCTATGCACACGATCCTCTGTAGCAGGAGGAAAAACTACTTGATGTGGTATTTCCACAATGGAACTGACTCGTATATTTCTGAACTCCAAGTCGGTTTGGATTACCTAGAGGATCTCAAAGTTATAAAATGTTTGAATACATATGGTCACCATATGTAGTTAAAAAAACTACTGTTACAACTGTAGAAATTATGTTTTGCACTTAAGGAC
This sequence comes from Aedes japonicus, assembly GCA_034211315.2. Lineage (NCBI taxonomy): Eukaryota > Metazoa > Arthropoda > Insecta > Diptera > Culicidae > Aedes > Aedes japonicus. The sequence goes on from JASCZW010003866.1 coordinate 14,301, forward strand.
AATTTGGAGTTCCTAGAATATCCCTAGATTGTCGCATTATGTATGTTGCCCTTTGACACTATTCAATAATTATTTTCCCATATTTTCCCTCTGCACACTCTAAACACGTACTGATACCGTTTATCTCATGATGTTTTTTTACTTTCGAAAATATTCACTGAACATAGTTGAATACGTAGCGTAGCTCTTTATAGCCCAAAAAGCTATAGTTACTACTGTAGATCAAGGTTGCGGCTTATCATTTTTGACTTATCCATATTCATTTGCCGATAGCTCTTCTCAGAAGCTCAATTTCAAAATATAATGTATGATGAACTTATGGTGCTTGAGTAGACCTACAACTTGGTCTAACAATACATAGCTCTATCTCTTATATCTGAGGAATAAGAGCGTATATTCGCAGTGATCTTCGCGATGATATTCGCGGTGAAGATCACGCGATTATCATCGTGAAGATCACTGTGAATATACGCTCTCATGTCGAAGATATAGGAGTTAGAGCAATGTACTGTTAGATAAAGTTGTAGGTCTACTCATGCACTACAAGTTCATCATACATCATTTTATCAAATCGACCCTCTGAATGGAGATATTGGCAAATGAATATGCCTGAGTCAAAAATGATAAGCCGCAACCCTGCTGTAGATCTTAAGTTCTGAACTCAAGGACAGTTCGAATGACCTAGAACATAATAAAGTTATCAAATAATTACTGTTGACCTTCCAAAAGGTCCATTCAATATGTTTGAATACATATCATAACCTTATATAGCCCTAAAAGCTACTGTCACAACTGTAGATCTGAAGTTTTGAGCTCAGGTACATTTTGGAGGACCTAGAACCGCTCAAAAAGATACAAAAATATATACCGTTTAGCAACAAGATTATAAAAAATACGTAAGCATATGTACAGTATTCTAAAACAACGCTTTACACTATTAAAAAGGCATCTATTTTTTCTTCCTGAACTTCTTCATATTCTGGATGTTCCAGGTCGTCATTTAGGTTTTAAAATCATATGCTTTTTATTTTTTCCAGATAGAAAAATTGATGGAAAACAAATTTGCCGAAGACAGAGTACACTTTTTATCAGTCTGTGTAATTTTCTACAGTCATTATCCTTTTGGGGTCACAAGTGACCCCGTAGGCTTGAAGGAGTTAATATAGCTTGCTTCAGATAGAATTGGAACAAAAACAATTGCCTGTATTTCAGTTATTTATTATTGAATTCAAGATCTTTTTTTATACAAATGTAGCGTTTTCTTCATACTTTTAAGAAAAAATACGGATAAAATTATTCGTCACGGTTTCGAAGGAATTCTCGAATTTTTCATGTAACACGGCTCATTAGGCGGCGCACACCTTCTTCGTCCATCGTTTTAGCTATCTTATTCCACCAGGTCTTCATCTGATTGATGTCTTTGACAACCTTTCCCTTTGCCTTGAGTCTCCTCTTCATGATTGCCCAGTATTTCTCAATAGGGTGGAACTGGGGACAGTTGGGTGGGTTAAGGTTTTTCGGAACAACCTGGACCCCTTTCTCTGCATACCATTCTTGAACGACTTTGCTGTAATGACAGCTTGCCAAATCTGGCCAAAACATTACGGGGTGGTCGTGGGATCGAATGAACGGCAAAATTCGTTTTTGGATACACTCTTTTTGGTAAAGTTCCGACGTCAATGTCTTATTTGTAACGAAAACTTTCGTTTTTTGCCACAGCTGCAAATGCCCTGCCAAATCATGAATTTTCGTGCAAATGTGTCGGCAAAAACAAATTTAAATTTGGCTGGAACATCCCCCCGAGCCGTTGCCAAGTAAAATTTTTGACCTGGGATTTGCCCGAAGTCAGCCTTGACAAAGGTTTCATCGTCCATCAGAAGACACCCGTCGAACTTGGTCAGCACCTGGTCGTATAGCTTCCGAGCACGGATTTTGGCCACACTATTCTGTTTTATGGTCCGATTTGGCTGTTTGCTAGCTCGATACGACTTGATTCCTTCCCGGAGTCGAGTTCTCCTCACGGTACTATGGGCAGCACCGAAGTTTCTGGCCAAATCACGGTCCGACAGAATGGGATTCCTCTTAATCGTCTTCAAAATCTTACCACGCAGTTTCCGGTAGACAGTTCCACTCCGACGATTGGCTTGAGGCTTCCGAATCGTCGTCAATGTTTCATTATACCGTTTGATAACGCGCCATACGGTATTTCTAGGCAATTTCAGCTGTTTAGCTAGCCTAGATGCAGACCACAATGGATTTTCCAAATAACTGTGCACACTTTTTTCCCTTCTTTCGGCTTCCATGTTGATTGTTTACAAAGTACAGTTGATTTGCGGAATTTCAAAAATACATACGTGAAGCCGACAAAATTCCCGACACGTGGGCGCCAAGAAAATCCGTCCACCACAATATGAGCAAAAGTTTGTTCCAATTCTAAATGAAGCAAGCCTTATACTTTTTAAGGCAAAGCATAACGTTCAAAAATTTTTCAATATGGGGCATCAAATCAACATTGTTCTCTATTGAAATTGATGCGTAGAAATAATTCCGATCGATTGGTGTAATTTTTATGAAAATCCTCTAAGAAATGACTGAGATATTAAGGCTCAAAACCTGACCACTTTTCGTGATGGTCGCAATGCGATTTTTCGTTGTACCCTAGTATAGAAAACAAAAACGTAGTCCTACGTCAAAAGTCTGGTTTGCAGAACTCGTTCATAAAATTTTGCCAGTGCCTCATCCCACCTGCCGTTGCATCCAGTGAAAGCACCAAGTATGTTGTGAAAATCACCGGGTTACTTCCGATTCAGGTCAACTGTGATCTTCTTATTGCCGAATGAACTGGTGGAATGCTAATGCTGACCTTAAGTAGATAGTACAGAATTGAAGAGTATTGTAACCAGTTGTTTACTAAGAAAACCACTGCTAAATACCCTCAGGTGATTAAGGTTGTGAAACCAGCTTCACATGGCAACGGCTCAAAAAAAGGAATGGAGAAGCAGGATATGTCAGAAGTAATTCTAGCACAGGCCATGCTGGAAGGCGTTTCAACCGTGCGTATAAACCCGTCTTTGTAAAAACGAGCTGCGGACCAAGTGCAGGAGGCCGTGTAGAAAAAAAAGTGGCTTGATTGCAGGCTTTTTTAAGAAAAAAAAACCCAAAAAGTCATACTGCGCTGCAGTATTATTCATTTTTGCAAACGGGGCTGATCACTTAGTTCATTTTTACTGTACTTATACAACATATGGAAATCACTTTTTAGTCACTATTTTTTCACTATTTTTATTGTTTTAGTCACTACAGTCACTATTATTTATCCATAATTCCGCTATCAGCACTGCAGCTAGTATTGCATAAAAGTTACCTGATTTCCCGTACTTCTCACTAAATTTCCACGCAAGCAGTAAGTGAATTTCATGTCCTATTTACCTGTATGTTTGTGTAGATTATGGAAGCAAAATTTTGAGCTACATGCCATTCCGGTAAGAGTTGCGTGTAAAGTATGGACGACGAAAAGCACCTGTGTTTAAACGGAAATTGATCGTTTAAAAATTTCAGAGTGTATGTACACTAGGCTGGGTCAAAATTCAAATTCTAGTTCCCTAATAATTTTTGGAAGCCTTTTGGGTCCCATAATAACTGTGCAAAATTTCAGCTCGATCGGTGAAACTATATTTTTGCTCTCGAGATTTTAATTTTACATAGGATTTTATATGGGAAAACTTACTTTTACATTGAATAATCTGGCGAGGTGACCCGTTGCCATCTAAAAATAAGTGAACCAAATTTTCTTCTTTTCTTTGAGGACTGCAAAGCGATCCGACGATTGTGGAAAAAGTTATTGAGCTAAAACTGATTACAATCCAAACGAACGGCTCATTGAACTTCTTATTATTAAATTCTTATGTGCTAAAGGACGCTTGCAAGTGTCGGTTTCAGGGGACAGAAATTTACATGACATTTTCGTAGTGTGTACTGTTACTGGAAATAGGGTCTGATTTTCGGATTTCTTTACAAATTAAAAAGTTCATTAATGTTTCATTGAATTCCTTTAATAAGTGCATATTGAGTTTTCAAGGTTTTCTGGATAGTAAGAGACAGAACGAAATTAAAGTTTTGAACTAATGACTTATTTTTATTTTATTTTATTTTATTTTATTTTATTTTATTGACGTATAAGGGGGCGAGGCGCCAGGTCACCAGTATGAGTACAAGAACTCAAACCTTACATAATACATCAGGGGATAGTTGAATGGGCTACGCAACGTTTCTTCCCATGGGGGATTTGAATTTTGCGGGATACACTATTAGTGCACACTAGAAGTGTACAATGATATTGCATCACTACCCACAGGATTGGGGAGGGGGGGATCATTTTTGGCAAGTAAGGCTGTAGGGAGAAGAGTTTACATCAATCATTTGCAAATACAATCTATTACCTTGTGATTAACTGATCAACGATATTTTCCAAAATACCTGTTTTGCTTGATATTACTATAATTCAGAACTTGTTCTCTTGTTTCAAGATGAGATTTTGCTTCTTGTTTGGGGGGGTTGGTCTTGAAATTTGTTTTGAGTTCTCCAGCAAAACTTCTTTTTGATGACAAGGTAAATCGCTCATTGTCGATGCGTACCTTAAAACCTTATGATATGTTGAGAGGGGTAATACATTTATTACTTATCTTAATTTTTAGCATGCGTATGTTGTGACTAGTTCATTCGTTCCGTGTAATGTTTCGTTAGAAACAGACAGAATTTTTCATCCAGTTTCGGGACTTTGTCTTGAATTTTATTTGAAATTCTTCAACAGGATTTCATCTTGATGACGTAGTATATCGTCAATTGCCGATGCGCACTGTAAGAGCTCCGCTATTCTTCAAAACTTGGTATCTAGAATTAAGTAAGCAAAATCGCCTCACGGTAGAAAGCTTTGATACAAGCATAGCATCTTGGGTTACCATTTCCATGTTCATCTCATCTCTTAGCAATTCGCACAATTTGAAAACGAAAGATCGACGCGTAACCATCGGATTTCTAACTTTTTATTTAAATTTAATGTTATTTATTTTTGGAAGTTGGAAGTAACTTAATAACATAAGGAACAAATTCATTCACACATCAAACTCCTATAATTCCGAATATTATGAATAATGGATCATGAGATGAATAATGGAACAGGCTCCCCTTGTGATAATGCTTTCCAAAAGTGCGCTAGGTTGTGATAATAAAGTATGCAGATTTTTCAACTGCGTTTATATGATCAAGTGCAACATTCCAACTATTCGCAAATTCTGTACTTGACCATCGATCACTATCTCAGTATAATAATGTTTGTCGATAGGAAATACTTGAGGATTTTCAGACGCATTTTTGGGCTGCATTATCACTGATCTGGCAACACTAGTGTGCTTCTTTCCAAATTGGTAAAGAACCAGACCAGCCCTGGGACCTGGTAGTTGAAGTTAAACTACCTCAAGGTTTTGCCAGAGCCCAGGGAGGTCTCGATAATTGTTCGAAGAAAGTTGATCCTTCACTGGCATTTTCGCTGCAAAAACTCAATGTGGGATCTCTAGGTGCATTTTGAATCGAACCAGACCCCTAGATATATAAAGAACTAATGACTTATTTGATAATTATTGATTCGGAATTACTCTTGTATTTCCAAACTGAAATTTCAAATCAAGGATGAATCATATATATCAGGTTCTTCTTCTTCTACTTTCTGTAAAAAGGTGGCTTCCAGCCTGAAACTGGTTCCCCACCGAAGAAGAGTACCTCCACCCTACATATCGCACTCATTAGCACACACTGAGGCAAAAGAACTTAAGAATTCTATAAGAAACGCTTATGACTTTGCGACAAAAGGATCTGTTATGAAAATCATAAGTTTAACTTATGACTGGGAAGGGGAAATTGTTCATGTTTTCACTTAAGATTTTTATTATTTGTCGTATGAAAATCATATTCAGGTGTTATAAATAACATAAACATTTACTAATGAAAATCGTAGTGCTTATTTATAAATTTCATTGCAAACTTAAAATGAATTTCATAACAAGAATGTTATGAAATTCATAAGCATGATATACGGATTTCGCTGTTTAAATATAAATGTAACTATCCCAAAAATCATTAATTTATCAAGATTTATCCACCGTTTGAAGAATGGACAAATTTTGATAAATTAAGATGTCTTCACTGTTAAAATATTAAATCATTTTTACTCTTGAATTGTTATTCTTTTTATTGAATTAAAATTGATATATAACAAAGGTTTTTTTTAACATTAAACTTAAAAATATTCACTAGTATTTCTCTATCATCTAATTAAAATCAGTATTAATTCTAAAATAATAATGGCCCTTTGCTTCATGAATAGTAAATGGTGATCCGCTCACTACCTTAACATTAATAATACACATTGTATCACATCTTTCAACTGCTTCGTAAGCTAAAAAATGATCATTATATGCTCCTTTTATCCAATTTCTGCATATTACGTACATTGTTTCTCTGTGTTTTACAAATTCTTCTATTTCTAACAGTTTAATCGATACGTTTTCTGATACTATTATAAATTGACCCATTTTGAATTGTGAACCTTTGAATTTGATTGAATGCGCGAAGAGCACATTTTCTTCCACACTGAAAGGACATCCGTACGCGATTTTCGAACAGTATGGTCTCGAATTCAGTGTGTTAACACTGAATTCACCTTCGACTTCTAAATCAAAAAATCTTTTAAGATACAAATCGTGACTAAACTGCAAGCAAGATTTGATACATAAAGTATATGCAATGTTCAGTCGTGATGAAATAACGTGAGCATATTCTTTAAAGACTTGATGCTTAGCTTCGCTTCTGAAACACATCATTCGCTCAATCGGCCCACTTTTTATGATTATATTTGGGTAATGAACGAGAAAATGTTGTTTTGGTTTAAGATTGTCGTCAAAGAGCATCTGATACAAATAATGGTGAGATTGTATTAGGTTGGTTAACTCTTTTAAATCATTTTCTGTAAATGTTTTATGAAGAATTAAATCTACAGTCTTGATCAAAACTTTACAAAATGTCCACACCGGATCATCACGTGGAACATACGGACCAACAATGAATGTAAAATTCTTACAGAATGCTTTCATTTCTGATGCTGTCATTCTTGCAGTTATATGTTTACTTTTGGTCTTTTTGTTAAATACTTCTTCAAAATCTGGCATTCGACTCAAACTAATATCAGCTGATGTCCTACTTATGAAATTTAATCTAGTATTTAAAGTCATCCTACTAAGAAATCTTTTTTCGAATACAAAATAAGATAGCGCCGAAAGAAATCCGTATTTGCATACTCCATTACTGTAAATATCATGCATCGCATCTGCGCTTGGATTTTCGACTACATGAAAAGATTCTAGCTCATTAAACGCTGAGTATCCAGCAATTCCCGTGTCCGAGTGTTTGCCAATATCAACATCCTGTTTATAATTTACAGAGTTACGCAAACAGTCTTCACACTCCATTGTATCTTTTTGTAGATCTGTTCTGTGCCTGCGACAGAAACGGCAGTAATAATTTGCGTTGAACCCGGTTGACATTTGTAACAGCGTGTGAACTCCAAGATTATCTCCTTGAAATAAGCAGAGAATGAAACGGACTTTAATAAGACGTGAATTCAGATTTAACAATATTCCCTCGTTTTCTAGTTTTTTGAACGGTTCTAACACTTTTTCTATTAGTTTGTTCACACCTGTTTGTGTTATGGACACTTTTCTGATAAATCCTGCAACCAGAATGTTACAAAGCTTTGATCTATATTCATCAGGAAGCGTTGGAAAACTATAATATATTCCACAAACGGAATCTATGTTGTTATGAGAGCTTAATGGATCATTGACCTCAAACTCGTCAGCATAAAGCCAGATGGGTAGAATACAGTTTGTTTCTTCTTGAACGTTTCTAGCTGTGATTTGCTTCCACACAGTTCCATTGACAAAGTGTGTGATTTTGTTAGCTTTTTCCAAATAAGCAGTATGCGTTAGAGTTTTCTCAAGAATATCAACTGTTCCAAAAAATGACCGAATATGAAATTCGATAGGGTTTAATACCAAACATGATGTTCTGCCATTCTCAGCAGTCGACAATTTTATCTCATTTTTTTCTAAAACGAATGTAGTTGGCCCTTCATATAACTTCAAATTTGTTAAGTGTGCAAAAAATTTGTAATCTGTGTCAATAAAATGAAACGCGGTCTTCAATTGTGTTAGGTACTTATCTAATTCATATTTAGTTTGTGAACTAAGACAATCAACATTAACACCTTCTATTTTCTCCGCAAATTGTGCACAAAATTTCGCTGTTGCATTCTGAATGTATTTCACGTCCTGTCTTGTAAAGTTATTTCTCCGATGCATATCCAATGTGAACTGTACTGCTGATTGCTGAATAGATTTCAAATTTGCGTCTAATGCTATATCATCTTCGACGTGGTTTTTTTGCTGTAGTCTAATTATTTTTTCAGGTACATTTATTTGAAATTCTGGTTCCTGAACCAGGTGATCTGTTGAATCATTAATAAGCTTGCTCAAGTCATGGTTTTTAACGTGTTTTTTAAAATTAGATAATTGAGTGAAAACTTGGATGCAGTCAATGAAGGGACACCTGAAGCGGTTTTCCGAAGGTAACGTATGAACTTTCTCTATGTGATGTAAGAACTCAGCAATTGTGTCGAATTTTGTGTTGCAATCAGGAACGTAACATGGGATGATCATTGTGGCTGATTTCGTAGGTAGTCCGCTAGCTTATTTACAGCCAAGTATCCTCCTTCCAAAGGCTCTGAATTATACACAAATTTCGCTATAAATATCCAAACCAATTTCGACAGTCGGGAAACAGGTAGTCCTAATACAATGTGAAGTTTTAACAACACGTCGATACCCTTCGTAATTGTGGGGAGTTGGTACTCAATTGCTTTATATACAACAAAGCAATTCCCAGAGACTGTTTCTATAGCTTCTCCGATGACAATCAACTTCGGCACAACAGGTATCTTTAGCTTGTCATACGTTTCCAGAGTTTTTTGAAGTTCGATGCGACCTAATTCTATGCTGCTAGCCAACAGAAAAGTGTCCGATTGTGCAACCGACACAGTAGGTTTGAACCCCTTAGAAGCTTTTACGGGAATGAGAACTGTACTTAGTGCGTGAAGAAGCTGTAGTAGGTGAACATCTATAAATAAAATAAAATAAATAATGTTAATACAATTGGTGGAAAAACTAAACTATAAAAAAAAATTTAGTGCATCAAATTGAAGGTATAACTTTGTTTTTCAATTTTTTACCGGTAGAAAACACTGTGTTCCTCAATCCTTCAATGAGATGCTTTGTCGAAGAGTCTTTTCCATGTTTGCTGACGTAACGTACTATAGGTTCAAATAGTGTTTCCCACTTTCGGGAATGTTCACCAGGATTTCCCAAACCTAGCTTCCGGAAGTCGATGTCCAGCTGCAAGATAACATTATTTTGATTATAATATGTAATACTGAGAATGATAATATAAATTATTACCAGTTGAAATCCAAATTTTTCTCGGAACTGTGGGTAATCGTCAATCAACATCTGAGCCCGACTGCATTGTTTTAAATTTTGCTTTCTGGCAGGATAACTCACTTCCCACAAATCAATAACAGTTGTCCAGGGAGCAGTATTCACTGTGAGCCACTGTACTGCTGCTTCCACTTCAGCGGTGAGTTCTTGTAACTCAATGTCTTCGGAGATGCGAGCATAATGTTCTTCATCTCGTTTAGCTCTCTGACGCTCAGATTGCTTAATGTAGTTGATCCTGCTGAAAATTTTACCTCCCGGATTGCTTCTGTCTGCTTTCTGTAGGTAGTATGTGTCCTAAAACATTGAACCAGTTAATGAAAGGTAACATATTAACTTATTTTTCAATTTCTCAACACTCCTCTATGACTGCTATGTTTTACTTGCACTAACTTACAGTAATTAGTCATGTCATATTCTCACTGTAACACCTTTGATTCTTTGGGAAAACCCGAACAATGACGTCACTGAAGTCTTATTGACTCTGCCATCAGTTTTCGCCCCGACGATAAGCCGATATCAGCACCAACTGTCGACGACCAGTTTTGTCCCGCATTGAGCAACGTTCGTTGTTTGCTTCTTTCAACACCTGTTTTCCGTAGTCTGTTGATGTCAAAAAGCGATCGGAGGTGATTTGGAACAAAAGAGGCTGATTCATAATTATCTAATGTTGAATGCCTTGTATTTCCCTGAAAATTAAACAGAAGTGGATTTTCAGAATATGTATAGAAGTTTCAGTATCAAGTTGTTTATGATGCTTTACGTAATGATGCATCTTTTGAGTAAATTTGGTTTAATTATCTTTAGTAATGCTGGAATCGAGCTTGGTATACTATAGGCTCCTAGAGGAGGGCTGATAAAATAACACGTCGTTACATTCAATATTTTGTCCACTGCGAAAGGCTTTGCCACTTCTTGTTTTCAGAAACAGCTTGTTTGATCAGAACCATCGATTTCGTTCACTGGGTTTACTTAGTTTAGCCGGCATTTACGGTGGAAGAATGACTGCATAAGGAATTTCATGCTTATACGGATGTATATTCTGTTAAAAAAAAAATATTGAAATTTTAGGTTATACATGGAAAAAATGGAACAAGAAAAAAAACTTACATCGACTGGATCGACTGCTATTTCTTCCGGGGCCTGGTCATCGTGGAATCTGGAATATCCCTCAACAGCAAGCAATTTTGAAGGCGCTTTAGAAATTAATTAAATTGCATAAAAAGAAGCATGACGCAATAAAATGAGATAAAAATACTTACATTTCTCTGCCGCCAATCCACCACCCAGTCCCAAATTTGGTTTATGTCAAACGGAAACTGAATACTTAGAAAAACTGCACAAAAGACCTTTTATTCAACGTTAGCAAGTCAACTAAACGTAGTTTACCTGCTGAAGCAATGCGATGCACACATCCAGTAGCTCCGATTTCAAATCTGCAGATAGCTGCTGTTCGTCTAATACGAAGCTTACGGGTCCGCCATTTTGCCAAACTGATTTCTGACTTGAAAATGATGACTGCAACGACGGTTTGGAAATCATAAGTCGCGCTTATGAAAATGCATAATTGATGATTAGAAATTCATAAGTGGCTTATAAAACAAATATCATCCTGTTTCATAAGTCATGTCTTATGAAATTCTTAAGTTCTTTTGCCTCAGTGTATGATTTGACGATTGAGCTCTAAACACGTTGATCTCTTTCCAACGTCGATTTCAAACAAGATGTCTATTATCTGTTGTCACTTCCAATGGGTCTTGTTTACCTTTTTTTCCTTTGTTCACTCACCCTTGCAGTGCGATACCAGAGTCTGTCGGAGCCTCAGGTAGGAATCGGTAAGCAGGTTATTATATTATTATATAGGAGGTGCGTACAACAAGGGTGCATGGGTGTACAGACTGGACTTTGCGTATCTTTGAAATTTAATATGTTGTCTCGTAGCAGCGCATGCTGCACTTAAAGAGATTTGAGTCGCACCTTATCCCTGCTTCGTCGATGACGTCGATATCATAGCACGCAGCTTTGAGATGATGGCGGAACCGTACATCAGACATAAGGCTGAAGCAGGTAGGATTGGACTTGTCGTTATTGCGTTAACAACAAAATACATGAGAGGTAGAGACTCATGAAAAGATAATGTTAGCTTCCCAGTGTTCGCGCACAATGCGAATATAATGTCTAATTTGTTGTTTGTTGTTATTAACCACATTCTTGGTCTTTACGACAATTAGTAACCCCGAGTTGACCGCGGGTAATCGGTCTCCTAAAATATTATATGTGTTGTGCCACTAAAACCCTACCAAATGCAAGCTTTGACCCTTCCTGGCTACGCCACTGGCGTTTGAGTACGACAATTTCAGCAGCATTGAGGGTGATCATCACGAATGACGTCCTATCGGCCGTGGTTGCCCCTCCATAGCGTGAACCAATCAGCAGTCAGTGCATAAGAATGTGAGAAGAGAACTATATAAAGGAGCTGCATATCGTTCGTATCATTAGCATTTTTTGGTTTGTCATACCGCTAACATCGAAAATAAAATCATAGGGTAGGAACGGCTTAGCATTTCGGGACCTATTCCAGCTATCGGGTAAACGTTAACTCTATAACGCTCATTTTTTGCAGTATGGTGCTTCACTAGATGGAACAACATACTGCAAAAAATGCAAGTTATAGGTTAACGTTAACCCCGTGCTTGGAATAGGGTCCCGGGGTGCTTAAGTCGTTACCTACCCTATTTGGAAGATTATCCAACCGCGTTCATCTCTTTCTCCAAAGCCGGAACAAAGGCTCCAAGAGTTGAGTTTTCTCGTCGCTGTCGCTGTCGCTGTCGCTTCGTTCCTGTTCCCGTGGAACAGTCTCATCAGGGAGAAGTTGGCCAATCGGTTGGGATCCTTCGAGCCAAGGATCGCCACTCACATATTTAAGTGTCCGTGAGCGGACACCCAGTACGAGTTCAAATCGACAGTGATAAAGTGATAGACGAATTTGCCGAAATTGCGCTCATTGATGATCGCCGATAACGACACCAGCAGAGAAATACAGAGGCGCATTATGGCTGGCAATCGCGACTTCTTTGGAATTCGAAGAATGCAAAGATCGAACAAAGTTCGCCGGACTACAAAGTTGAGCATCTACAAAACATTTCGGCCACGATGCATGGGAGTTGCTAGTTGACGACTAACGCGCTCTTGGTGTTTTCGAACGGAAAGTGCTGCGTACGATTTACAGTAGAGTGTAGATGGAAGTTGGAACGTGAAGGAGGCGAATGAACCGCGAATTGCATCAGTTCCCAGGAGAACCACCGCTAAAATCGGTCGACTACGGTGGGTCGGGCATGTTGTAAAAATGTCGGACGACAGCCCAGTTTAAATGCTTCTCGATAACGATCCAACGGGTACAAGAAGAAGAGGTGCACAACGAGCAAGGTGGATCGATCAGGTGATTTGCAGACCCTTCGCAGACTACGAGGCCAGCGAAGTACACCCATGGACCGAATAGAATGGAGACAACATATGTATACTGCATAGTCGGCCCTAGCTTTGGGCTGATTGTTTAACTAAGAATAATTCCTTACAAGCGTTGTTAAAAATCAAATAGCTTCCCAATTAAAAACCATTATCCAACTTTGTCATAATGGCCAACAGCATCCTTACTGTGGGTTTAAATCAGTTCAAAGTGGCAACTTGTTGTTTTTTAAATGGAATGGCAGAATGAATTGTAATCATGCAATCATATGACTCATGCAATTTTTTCATTAATTTTTAATTTTTAATTTTTTTGGTTATCAAAAGTCGGAGAAATTAAGATTATTGATTGTGACCTCTGTTCTGCAGCGACGCACAAATCCTGTTTCGTTTACAAATGCCAGACAGAAGCTTTTGAATGTTCATATAGTTCAACTACTCTGCACGTCTATCTCTTCTTACCACTATTATCCCTTTCATGCGGAGTAAGGAGAGATGACTATATCATAAGACAATAGTTTGATATAACAGTTAATTTTGTTTTATGTATAACAATTTGAATGCTGATCGTAACCATTTCAACTCAGGTGAATTAATTTTCCGATAACTTGGATCAGAAGCTGAATTCCTGAATATGAAATTGTAGCTCTTGGCTAATACTACAACTTTTTCTAACAGTGCTTTTCCCTAACTGTTATATCGAAAGTTTTATATTCACTGTATAATTTAAATTATATACAATGGTGAACTTCATTTGAATATTTACTCATACCCAAAATGTTAAAGTTGGAGCCAAGTTAATGAAATAAAGCACACAAATTCCATCATACATGATATCTTTTAAATCAGCATTTGGAAAAATTAACGGTAAATTATTCGCATTGAGTCGTAAAGACTATTTACAGCGTTGATTGCAACAAGACATAATTTACTTGCGCGACTTCAAATTCATGTCAACTCATTGAAAGCAATCAACATCCAAGCAGTAAACCATGACTCGAGAAACATTGTTCGATATATTAACTAATTGAGCTGCAGTATTCTCCTTTTAGTTTTAAAGCTATATACGACCAACAGGGTTTGAAGAAATCATACTTCACCTGTTATCCAGCTTATCCACTTTCCCAATAATGCATGGTTAAAGTCATCTTCCTAAATAAATAATATAAATAGTGCCACTTTCCGCCATTAGTGCTGCCGCGTTTCCGGAAAATAATTACCCAAAACATTCAAGGGACCATTTAAGCTTCAATGGCCTAGCATCGGAATGCGGAAAACTGACCCTCCAACAATGTTGAGGTTAGGTTGGTCTCTCTATCTCTTCACTATATGTACGGAGGATGAATGGCTTGAACTTATCCCGGATGAAGCTCACCCGAAGCACACGAGTCCATAAAATAAAACGAAATAAATTTAGATTTCCCAGTGGGTTCCGATTCCGACGGAGAGATAATTATTAGTACCAACGCCAAGCAGCACCGAGCCGCACGGGATTTCATTGAGCTTGGGACTCATGTGCTGACCGCATTTGTTGCAAATGTTCACATTGCACTCTAGCTTGGTTTCACCAATTCACTACTGTTTGCGAAATTCAGGCGAATTGCATTTTGGAAATCAGGTTCATTTTGGGTTCAGATCATTTTTCAACTGGTCAAGGGGAAAACCGTTTGAATTTGTTTTGGGTAAAGTTTCCCGAAATTCCAGGCATGTGTCGTTGTTGGGTAAGTGAATTAACGAGCATGCAGCGAAACTCGGATGCTGTTTGGAGTTTTCATTTAAAAACACATTTTGGAGTTATTTATTTTTCCCTCCATGCTTTCAGACCAGATGCCAGGATGAAAAATGTTCATTCATTTTCACCTGTCTTCTCGACTCTACAGGGAACATGTTCCTATCTTGGTGACGAAGAAAAACCATGTTTCAACTACCGTCCGTTCGTTCCCTACCAAGTGTACAGCTATTTTAAACTCAACTTTTGCTCTTCTTTCGCGCAGCAGTAGGCGCTTGCCTGCTTATCGGAGCGATGATGAAACACACGCACAGCAGCAGTAGGCGCTGCACCACATCCGCCCCGGCCGGTGCGATTCGTGGGTGGCTGCGGAAATGCGGGAAACCTAACCTCATTTTGAGGTTATGAAAGCAAACATAACCAATTAATGAAGCTGTGAAACGTGATGCGAGAGCAGTTTCTCGGTCGGCGTCGACAGCCAGGATTGTCGGGAAGGATTAAGTTCGAGGAGTTGCACAGACTCCCCCTGGTTTGCTGCGGAAGGGTGGATCTGGGAAAAAGTTTATTCCTCCATCTCCGGTAGGTGGAAGTTGAAATGAATAAGAAAACGGAATATAGTTTCACAACGCATTCGTCACGTTGATCCGGCAGTGCAAAATCACGTGACTTGTCGTTACGGGGCGATGTGCTCTTTCTCTCGGTTTTCAGGATTTGTGCAACTGTTGCTGTTTATGTTTCTTTGTGTCGCGATAAATCCAGGTGAAGACATCTAAATTACTGTCTTGTTCTTGCAGTTTTATTGCTCCGTTGCGATGGCGGAAGTGATGGATGCTTACACAACGAAAGTTGTTCGTGCGGAGAAACCTGGAGGAGAAATTGAATATGCAGCCCGATGTGGGTGCCAACGCATTTCCGGAACTTGTTAGCTTGTTTGGCACTGGTTAAAGTAATAGATTACTTAAACTTCCATTTATCATTGCATTCAGAGCATGTTTTCAGCGCATTGATAAGGGCACGTCAGCAACTTATGTGTGGATAATCACATACCCCCCGTCCCCGTCCCCGATCTTTATTAGCTAATGAGAGTTACGAGCTTATGTGTGAGTTCTTATTTTATAACTCAAATAGACTAGGTATGACTATGACATGTAGTCGTCATTCACAGTTATTGATAGTAATCATTAAGTTGTCGAATCCAAACCGTAGTTTTGGTAAAACAAAACAAATTTTGGATTTTTGGAAGAGTCTGAAGAGAAATAATTCGTTTCCGGTGTGGTACAAACTGGCCACTGGATGGTGTTTCATGAATGGATTGCGGAATCCACTTTAACTTTGGTTGCAAATGGCTTTTAACGGTCGATGGAAGGAAAAAAATCAGTGGGGTTGTGTACAAGACACGACCGGTTGACGTAGACTACGTTAAACCAAGTGATGCATTATAATGGGGGAATTCTGTGTGGCTATTATTAGCGTTAAAAAGGTTTCAATTATTCGTGCCGGTCGCTTACCCTTACCGATGGAAACAGTTTAAGTCTCAATATGACGGGTGCGGCTCTTATGAGACATGAGACCAGCGTTTTGAAGCCAGTATGTAAGAAAATTCTATTGTACGCTCTTGAGATATTATTTGGTGGCCCTGAAAAGGGCCGTTTGGTTTTATGAAGTCAGTATGTGGGAGAATTCTCTTGTACACTCTTTAGAACTCTATGGTGGCCCTGAAAAGGGCTTTTTGGTTTAAATAATGACACGGCCACGGTTGCACGTTTTACGATGGACTCTCTTTAAGGCCTAGAAGATAGTTGAGGATCTTTTAAGGAATATAAAATTATTAAATTAATGAAAGTGTTAGTCATTCTTATAATCATAAGCGCTTGATATTACTAAATGTTTATTCGTATGTCATACTGTGCCTGAATGGCCTGCATCTCGGAATTCTCACCATCGCCGGAACCATCAACAATGTTTTGCATCGGGGGATTTCAGTAACGACAGGCAGCGGAGGAAATACTATAATACGCACATACAAACATATAGTTTCACTGATACCTTATCTCCTTTTCTACATTCACCATTTAAATACCATACCATTCGGATTATTTGTATACAATCTGAGTTGTAGTATGCCTTTGCATAATTCATCTTCAAAGAATCAAAGATATGCAATTTATGCTATTTTAGAAATTCTGGATTTCAAGGGTAATAATAAATATTGAAATATTCTATAATTCAAATAACGATAAAATTCGTTATCAGAAGATATCCGACAGGTTAATTGATTGCTATGAAAACACTATAATCAATTGCAACATTTTCAGATGTGTAAGTGTCTCTAAAAATGTTCAAAGTTCAGAAAGTTTTATCAAACAGAAAGTAACAAAAATTATCTTGCAGTTGTTGTACGATTATATACAAGAATATAGGGTACATGCCCCTTGACTCAGTCGATTATGTAGCGCACGATTACAATTTTAACTATCACTCATACAATAATTTAGGTAGAAACGATATTCAACTAGTTATACCTTTGCTAAGACATGCTTAACAAGGCGTTTGCTGTACTGGACCATGAAAAGTCACCAACAAACATAATTGAGTCGAAAGCTTTCGATGGATATGGATATCATTAAGGATTCTTGTTCGGACGAATTTCAGTAGAGTTTGTTTATTTCCTCGCTCCGAGCATTCGACTATATTCGGTATACTATACGGAATATACAGCTACTTGATAACATCTAAATGACTTTCTCATGTGATCAATCGGCCATTCCATTTCAAAACATTAAAATTCCCACTATATTCATTTAGTTAAATAGGTGTTGGTATGAATCAGCCCTTCGAAAAATACACAACCGCTTACTTCTTACTTCCATTGAAAACTTTTATATTCTACATTTTACTATGAGATGAATACATTAGGCCAAAGTTGAGAATATAAGGTTAAATTCGTACTTAAAATATGGTTTATGGTCTTTTCGTGAAATTATTATTCATGTTTCTATGTGAATGTCAGGTAAATTAGTGAATCCATTATGGTTAAAACTTTAAGGAAATCGAAATATATATAAATATATTAGATCTCGCAGAAGAAAGAGAGTGAGTTTTATAAAATATCATTATTCTTTGCAATGAGTATGGGAAAAAGGTTGGTTCATATATGATAAATTCTTATAAATATAAAATAAACACCTGATAAAATAATCACACATTAAAACATGTTCAGCGCATTAGTTGTATCGATATCATTTGAAGGTTCATATGCAGTAAAAGCATGCTGCGCATGTCATCACCAGAATACAATTAATACTATGTTGAAATTTATTAAGACAGGGAGCGATAACATAGAAAGATATTCAATTGCTGTGATGACATGCACTTAGTCAAATTGATTTGAATTTAATAATATCAATTTCCTACCTCGAGTTGAAGGACCTTCTCCAGCGTCCCAACTAGTTGTTGGCAACGCATTACCTCTTGCTGCTTTCAATTTCGCCCGATAACTACGAGCTCGCTCGGCATCGGTGCATGGTCGTTTCGAAGGATTTCCGTATGTTCGCTTTTTATGCGCTTCCTGAATCTGCGCAAGAGTTCTGGATCAAATCGGTTAGGCATTCTCACTTTCACTTTGTTTCTCAACAAGTGTTTCTTCCTCAACAGAACAACTGTTTATAACACACTACTAATTGTTATACTACTGTTTATAACAAATACTAATTCCACCGTCGGGAATTGTCCTGCTCGCCTTCCATGAAGGCTCTCCCGCAAACAGTAGCGTTTTTTGTAGTCGTGACGAACAAATCGGCACTCAGATTAAATGACGCACAAACCGAACGAAATAATAATTTAATTCTTATATAAACAACTCTCTGAACTGGATTGGTTGTCCTCAAAAGGTAGATTATCAATTTATGGATTGCGCTAACCAGCTGGGTAAAAAATTTTACCGACGGCTCACTCTCCATCGAGCACCGAACTAAATGTATGATTAGTTCTTTAATAAACAACTCTTTATTTTAATTCATTGTCCTCAAAAGGACAGATTATTTCCACCTACTGCTGCTCGCCCCATAAGGACGCTTTCCCCAAACAGCACCGTTTTCGAAGTCGCGGCGAAACAATCGCCACGATGAGGTAAGATGGCGGCTTGCACAAACCGACGCAATTAGTGTGCACCCATATCCGCCATTATACCTCATCGCGAAGATCGCTGTTTGGGAGAGCCTTGGTACATCTCGCCACCAGCTGCTGCGACCACCATCTCACGCGACTACCAGCTACCTCTGCAACCAGCTCCGCTGCCGGACGAATGAAGCAGCTACGACCCGCTGCCTGCGAACAGCTGCCTGCGACCAGCTCCGCACAGCTTCAATGCTGCCAAACGACTGAGGCATAATTAGTAGTAGTAAAATATGCTTTTATTTATCAGTTTTATGTCGTATAAACTAATTTTACAGACTAAGTGTTTCAGCCCAATGGGCTCTTCAGCTTTGTTATGAATTGTTTGTGTTTGGTGTGTTTAGTGTGTTTATATGTTTTGCATGAAATTGTCAGTGCAGCCCTTGGGGCATTGTTTGTTAAAATTTGATAACCTACCTAATCTACAACTAAAACTACAATTTGAAAATCCTAGGGGTGGGAACCAGATTCCTGATGATCTGGTGATCCGATGTCAGGCAGCGTGCCCTGTACCGATTGATAGACTCTACCAAAGCGATCGTCGAGCATTTTTATCTCGGCCAGACGGTGGACCTCAGATGTTCTTGTCCTCGAGAGGTGTTCATTATCATCCTGAGGAACTTGTTTTGTACTCTCTGAAGTTTCAGGAGATGTGTTTTTGCACAACTCTCCCAGATTAGCATTGCATACTCGATGACCGGAGTATAATTTGCTTGTAGACAGCAAGCTTATTTTTAAGGATAATGTAGACCTTCTGTTGATCAATGGGTACAGAAGTTTCAGCAGAGTGTTACATTTTGTGACAGTTTTGTCAACCTGATCCCTGAAAATAAGCTTGCTGTCTAGAGTGATACCAAGATAGACAGCTGATTTGGTCCATTCCACCGTTGTGTTGTTCAGGCTTATTTTACAATTCTCAGGTGGGACAAGTCTGGGAGAATTAGAATGTGAAACAGATGACCTGGGTTTTCGCTGCGTTGATACAAATCTTCCATTCAGTGAAGTATTCTGACAGAACATTCAGGCTTCGCTGCGGTTTCGCGGCAAGCGCTCTTATTACCCTACCATTGTGGACGACTGCGGTATCATCGGCGAACAACGACAGAGATCCATTTTCAGGGAGCGGGGTATATCCGAGGTGAATAAATTGAACAAAAGTGGACCTAATATACTTCCTGCGGAACACCGGCGGAGATCTCCTGACTACCGGAAACTGCACCATGCAAGCGAAACACGGAATGTCCTGTCAGAGAGATAATTTTTAATAATCTTCACCAGGAAGATTGGAAGATTGTATCGCTTGAGCTTGTACACCACGCCATCATGCCACACATTATCGAAGGCCTTCTCGATATCGAGAAGGGCCATAGCGGATGTTTTCGAAACAGACTTGTTCCGCCTGAGGATGATCAAGACTCGATTAAGTTGATGGACTGTTGAGCGACCATATCGGAAACCGAACTGCTCATCAACAGGATATTGAGCTCGTCAGCAGATGTTAGGAGCCGACGGTGGATCGCTTTCTCAAACAGTTTAGATAGACCTGAGAGAGGCTGATTGGTCTGCTTCTGGAACATGAAGGATCTTTCCAGGTTTCCGAATGGGGATGACTTTGGCTGACTTCCAGCACGATGGGAAGTAGCCAAGACGGAGGCATTGGTTAAACAACACCGCCAGATGGTTGTAAAACTGGGGGCTCAATTGCTTGAGCTCAAGTTCATGATGTTGTCGAAACCGAGGGCCTTCATGTTCTTAGAGGTCTTGATATAAGTCAACAATTCGTCAGCTGAGATCTCCAAATCTTCGGAGAAGTCGTTAGGACTTTGATCGATGTTAGTTATAAGCGCGCTAACGGTAGCTTCGTGTGGACTGACGATGTTTTGACCGAGATTGTGAGAGCTGACGAAGTGTTTACTTATCTCATCAGCCTTCTCTGCAGGTGTTACCAACCGATCCCTTGAGTCATTGACGTCTAGTGGGATCAACGGTGGAATGGACCTTGGCTTAGTTTTTAAAATTTTTGTCATCTTCCAGAACGGCTTAGCACAATCTGGGAGAGCGAATTTTTTCAGAGAAATCATTATTTCTAAGGTCCACCATTCTGGCCTTGATAATTTTGGTCACTCGATTACAGTGACGTTTGAGCGTTGGCAAACCAGTTCGCTGGTATTGCCTTCGAATGGCGTTTCGCAGTTGCATTAAATCTTTAGTGGGTCTATCAATGGGTACAGAGTCACTCACCTGATCAATCACCGGTACATGTTGCTCCCGGGCCTGGGAGATAGCTTGCTCGATGCTCTGCAGCTGTCGTTCGATGTCATCAACCGAATCAAGGCGCATGTCGAAATCGATATTGTCATCCACGTGTTGTCGGAACCTCTCTCTAACTGGCGCGATGGTAGTTCCGTCTGGTGATTCGATGCCGGTTGACCGAGGAGCCAACTTCGGCCACCACCGGATAGTGGTCCGAGCTGAGCTCCTGGTGTACGATCGGCTGGGCGATGTTGTTCCCCATGTTGGTGAGAAAGATGTCGATTGTCGAATGGACCCGGATCGGCTCAACCGGGTGGGAGTATCCGGGCCCAGGACGGTGTAATGTCCTCTTCCAGGTCTTCCTGCAAAATTATTCCGTTCCGATTCCGCCGGGTGTTCCCCAGGCTTCGTGTTTCGCATTAAGGTCGCCGGCGATGATGAACTGCCCTGCCTCCGAGTTAGCTTACGGATGTCGTTTCGTAGGGCCGTTGTTGTTCCGTTGTTGGTACTGGCTTGCTTGGGACAATAGGCCGCGATGATGGTGATTGGGCCGACGGCAGTTTCGACTTCGACTCCGATGGCTTCGATAGTCTGCAGCTGAAAGCTCGGAAGCAGATTGCAGTTGATGTTGTAGCGCAGGGCGATCGCGACTCCTCCTCCACTAGGGCCGCTACGATCAAGTCGCACTAATCCGGTATCCTGGGATAATAACGGTGAGTTCGGGCTTGAGGTGTGTCTCGGTGACGATGGCGATGTCGATGGCCTTCCTGTTAAGGAAGTCACCGAGCTCAACGGTTTTGTTCCGGATGGAACAAGCATTCCAATTTACGATGTTGATGGAGCGATTATGGTCCATATTTAAAAATGAACGTCATCGTCACGGATGTGGCGGCTTTGAGCTGTTCCTCCTTGGAGCGGCAGGAACGTAGTTGGCGATAGAGCTCTTGCACGAACTCCACCATTTGTTCCGAGTTGTAGAGCTGTCCATCGACGGGTGGTTGCGTGAAGGTACTGCGACTCGCATTGCCCCAGCCGAGGAGGAGTCGGGTTGGGGGCGACGGCGGCTGCCGCGAAACGATGATGGACCAGAAGCTGACGGGCGGTTTGCTTGGCGGTGATTCAATGGGATCGGCGGTAGGTTTGGCACCTGATACCGAAGTGACGGGAAATTTTCCTCGTTCATCGGAGGTGGTGGACGGCGATAGAGCAGGCCGAGACTTGGTAGATGACTTCTTGCGGATCGCCAAAAATTCAGCACGTTTGGGGCAGGTACGATTGCTGCTCTCATGGTTTGCGCCACAATTTGCGCACTTCAGTACCGCACCTTCTTCCATCGGGGCACAATCGTTGGTACTGTGGGCTCCGGCACACTTGCCACATCGCGGCTTCATGTGGCAGTTGCGAGTTCCATGGCCGAACGCAAGGCAGTTGCCACATTGCGTCACGTCGTGCTGTCGCGGACGATACCGGTCCCACTCAACGATGACGTCGAAAGGGCCCGTGTTTTCATCAGCTCCGCCATCGTGACCGGATCCCTTCTCAAGGTGGACCAGATAGAGTTGGTCCCGGTAGTTACCGTGTTGCTGGCGCCTGATGGGAAACACCTTCTGAGGCTTTGGTGCCGCTGCTTGCAGCTCTGCGAAGATTGACTCCGGTGTGAGTTCTGGAAGGCCACGCAGAATCACCTTCAATGGCTTGCTTCCGGGCGCGTCGTGAGTGTAGAACTCGCGATTCTTCGCGACTAGGTGAGCGCCGACAGCACGGTAGTCAGCTTCCGTCAGAGCACATCACCTTAATTCCATTACTGCACAGCTTGTACAGCGGATGGATTTTGATAGCTGCAAGCTCGGTCCTGAGTGCAGCAATGTCCTTCGATGTGGTAAAGAGCGGGGACCTTCACCTTCTTCGGCACCTCCTGGATCAGGCAGCGGCGAATTGATTGCTCGCTAGTAGACGAGCGTTGCGATCCACTGGATCGGCGTCATCGTGGCGCAGCCTCTTGGAGCTGCCTGGTTGCGGTAATGTTTCGGGAGCGGATGTCACCGTTGGTCGATTTTTTCGACCCATTGCCACAACAATAGGTCGAGCGGGAAATGTTTCCGAACTTTGAAGCACTTTTTCTGCTTTGCCACCACCAAAAGATGAGCAAGCGCAGGCGATAGGTTGTGAACCGAACACGCAATCGCGAGAAAGCGGGCGAGGGGAAAAACGGGAGAAAAAACTTTTACTGCGACTGAGGCATAATTTTCCTTAGTATTCGTTTTACACCGTTCTCAGCTGCCTGCGAGACGTACATGGAGAGACGAATGACATGATTGGTTAAAGTCTCTCTCTAATACAAAGAAGAAGAAGATGATGCAAGACGTTCCTTGCTTCGATTTGAAATCTGTGATAGGAAATTTGGTAAATTTACTCTGCAAAATGACATTATAAGACATCACCTTATATTTGCGTTATTTTCAATAGTTTACTATTGTTTGAGAATAATGCTTGACAATTGAGTTGGAGCGCGGTAAAATTTCCGACCGATTGAAGAAGAAATCATGTAAATCTATCGTGGATTATTTGAGTTATTCGCGTACAAAACGTACGGTTTTTCGTGACGGTCGCAATATTTTAGATTTTCATTTGACACCCTACCCTTGCCGTAAGACGTAGTCTACGTCAAAAATGGCGATAGTTAGGGAACTGAAATCAGAGAAGGAAAATAAGAACAGTTAGTGTTGCCCCTCTGCCCTTGTTTGCGGACAAATTTTGATTTACTCCGTACTTTTAATAATTGTTTTCAATGGAATCGGCGTGCTTTAATATTGATGCAAATGTCCTGCTGCTGCTGATGGATTTTAACGTAGGACTACGTTTCTCTTTTCTATACCGCGTGTCATTTCATAATTTTGAAAAATGGGAGCCTTACGCGAAGGTGAAAGGTTTTTGAACGCTTATAACTTCTCGTTCAACTGAACGCAATGACGTCATTCATACACCATTTGATCAGAAAAACCTACAAAATTTCTGCATTCAAATTGCAACTAAGTGCTACCGGTATAAGTAGTTCATTTTTCTACTTAAAAATTACCTACTTTTGCTCCCATACAAATCTTTGTATGAACTGGTTGAAAATATGTTTTCCCTATCCGGGTCCTAAAAAACGGGTAACAAATGGTTTAAATTGTCTTCTTCTTTTTATTTCATTTAGTTTCATTCCATGATGAAAACAGAAATAGCCAGCCAAAATTATTTTTATTTGTTGCCGGTGTCTGATTTTATAAATAGCATAATTATAGAGCTATTTATTAACATTCTATACGTATAAATTAATTAGAAGATACCATTATTACTATATACCAATGCGGTCCTACGTGAACCTTTAGATTGTATCCCTGCTAAAAACCCACCACTTTTTTTTATAGGAATAGGAATAAGGCATGGGTATAAAACTTCATTGATCTTGACATCAATCTGGATGTATCAAACTAAAAACCAAATCACTGCCTACACGGATAGAAAGAAACATTGAATTTTCTGCATTTAAATTTAAGCAATATAACGCCTGAATCTAGCCTGTAGTATGAAAGATTGCAAGCATTGTCGTATGGTGCATGAAAGATTGCAAACAATTTCGACAAACGAGGGGAAATATTTTGCGCCTGTTAATATTAATTATTTTTTTCTGTTTACAACAAAATTGATTTGTTCTACATACTTAGAAATTATTAATTTTAGAGCAGACGTAATTCAAAATTTGCGTCAAAGACCATAAACTAGACAAAAGGTGTGTTATATTGAATTGATTTACTCGTCTCTTTTGGCTGATGCTTATGTCCTAGAGGCCGCTGGCGCTGGCATGTTTCGGTCTCAGGGCACCGAAATTTACGTGAATTTTTGGTAGTGTATATATATATATATATATATATATATATATATATATATATATATATATATATATATATATATATATATATATATATATATATATATATATATATATATATATATATATATATATATATATATATATATATATATATATATATATGTGTGTGTAAGGTGATAATTCATTTATTTCAGTTAGATTCAATACAATGTAAAAGTTAAATGGGATTTCCTTCAAGTAAAACACTTAACACGGAGCAACACAACAGTTCGACTTGTGGGTTTGAGATCTCGCGGTACACTGCTCCTGTGTTCTCTCCCTGAGATTGACATCGTTGCGATCACTAGTCGTCCGTCTCTCTCTGCCTTACATCTCGGTCATCCTGAGACGGAGCTGGACTCCAGACCCGATACCTCTTCATGTGGCACGCCGCAGTTGACGTACGCTTCGGTCCCTCGCCGCCTACCTTTTCAACGTCATAACGGTCGTTTGGCTTCACTGTCACGACTTTGTAGGGTCCCAGATACTCCGAGGCATGTTTCTTTCCTGGGCCGAATTGCGTTCGCTTGATAGCTACAATGTCTCCAGTTCTGTAGTTTGTCGCTGGCTTCGCACGAAGATTGTATGCATTGCGTTGCTCTTTCTGTGCCTTCTCAATAGCAGTTCTCGCCCTCATCCGGATTTCACATCGCTGGTCATCAAACTGAGCAATTTTTACCTCCTCTAGCATCTCGCTCAACCGAATATCACCTTCATGTCGAATTTGAACACCGAAAAGAGCTTCAAACGGTGTTACACTTGTGCTTTGATGAATACTGCCATTAATCCAACGTTGAATGTTGCCGATGTGTTTGTACCACTTGGTTTTATCGTCTACGCTTAGTTTCGTCAGCATGACCAGTATCACCTGGTTTACGCGTTCGACTTGGCCATTTCCTCTGGGAACTCCTGTGGTAATCTCGATATGCTCCACGTTCTGTTCAGCACAATACTCTTTGAAATCGTGGGAGGTAAAGGCTGATCCCTTGTCACTAACGATACGCCTGGGATTTCCGAACATTTCACTCTGTTGCCGTAGCCGTTGGATCACTTCAGCTGCATTCGTCGTCTTAGCAGGGTAAATCCACACGTACTTCGTGAATCCATCCACTACCACTAACAGATACTTGTAGAGTTTCTCCGTTGCATCCATGGGTCCCACGTGATCAACATGGTAAGTGTCGAAGGGAACATCGCCCTTTGGGATTGGCGACAGCAGACCTTCCGTTTTTCCTCGTTTTCGCTCTGCAAGGATACACTTCACGCAGCACTCGATTTCTATTTTCTCACCCAGTTGTGGAATATAGTAGTCACGATTAATAATGTCTTTAAGTTTCTTCGCACCAAAATGTCCACTTTCGTGTGCACGCCGTATGATTTCACATTGCAACTCTGCGGGCACAACAACCACTTCTCGTCCGTCCACAATTTTCATCAGCATGTCACTTGTCACTATGTAATCCTTGAACGGTCGCGTCTTGAGCAACTCACAGATCACTCGTAGTCTCTCATCACGTCCTTGAGCAGTTTTGATCAGCTCCACTAGTGGGTCGCCCGTCGTTACCATAACCGGTGCTCTGCTCAATGCATCGACATGTTGCATACGGCTTCCCGGACGATGTTCCACTGTATATGAGTACTCTTCGAGAAGCAATGCCCATCTGGCCACTCTTGGGCAAAGATGTTTCCCTTTCAATGTATGCTGGAAAGCTGCACAATCCGTTACAATTTTAAACGGTATGCCAAGCAAGTACACTCGAAAACGTTCAACCGCATTCACAACCGCGAGCACCTCCAGATGATAAGCACTGTAGTTTGTCTCTGCACTCTTTGTTTTCTGACTCATGTAGTATACGGGATGGAATTTTCCATCGCAATCCCGTTGGAGTAGCACTGCATCATATCCGTCTTTACTCGCGTCTGTGTGCACCTCAGTTTCGGCAGCAGCATCATATATTTTCAACACCGGATCCGTAATCAGGCAGTCTTTCAGTTGCTCGAAACTTCCGATTTGCTTCTCACCGAACACAAATGAAACATCTTTTTTCAGAAGATCAGTTAGTGGCCTCGCAATGAGAGCATAACCCAGCACAAACTTGCGAAAATAACTCGTCAGTCCCAAAAACCGTTGCAGTTCTTTCTCGTTACCCGGCACACGAAAATTCTTCACCGCGCGGATCTTCTCGGGAGACATTCGATACTTCCCTTCACTAACTAAGTAACCAAGATACTCGACTTCATTCTTCAAGAACTGCGACTTTTCCCAGTTAAATAGAAGGCCGTTTTCACTAGCCACCTTCAACACCTGTCGCAATATAGCGATGTTTTCTTCCGGTGTGTCCGATGCAGTAATTGCATTGTCGACGTAGATGATCAACACTCCGCTGCGAATTAGCTTGCGAAAAACATCCGTCACGAACCGACTAAAACTCGCGGGACTGTTGCATAATCCGAACGGCGTTTTGAGGAACTCGTATTGTCCCATATGCGTTACAAAACTCGTATATTTTTGGCTGGAAGCCTCCATCGGCACGTGGAAGAAAGAATTCTTCAAGTCAAGGGTAGTGAACACTTTTGCGTTCTTCAATTTATCGATTTGGTCTTCAATGTTCCGCATTGGGAAACAGTCTTTCACCATTTTCCGATTTACCTGTCGGTAATCGACGCACACGCGCACACGACGGAGGCTCCATTTTTCTTTGGAGCCAGAGTAACTGGGCTTGCATATTCACTAACACTCTCACGCACAATTCCCGCTTTCAACCACTCGTCGATAGTTTCCTCCAACACTTTTTTCTCCTTAGGTGCAAATCGCCGTGGAGCCAAGTGAACAGGCTCGTCATCGGTTAAAATGATCTTTGTTTCGACACGGCTGTGTACCTCACTTTTTGGGTTGTAGTTTGCAATTATCTTCTTGATCACTTCTGCAAACGGACCATCCACGTCGATTGTTTCCCACTCACACGCATTCAAAATCTGCATAATTTCACTCTCTTCCGCAGCCTCAGCTTCATTCATTTTCTTTTTAATGTTTACTCCCTTCTGGTTTACTTCAACATCCATGTTGTCTAGCGCGCTCATGCCGAGTATGGCGTCGTATTTCATACACCCCGGCGGAACGACGTAAAACAGCATCTTCGGAAATCTATCCGCTCCCACACAAACGTCAATTTCGACCGTACCACAAGCTGGTGTTTTTACCGCACCGAAACCACTGAAGCTCATTGTCGTACGATGCAACAGCGGCTTTCCAATTTTCACGTACACGCTCTTGCACAGCAAATTGTAGCGGCTCCCCGTATCAAACAGTGTGCATAGAGTGAAACTATCAACTTGAATCTCACACACAGGCATGCCTTCCGAGAGCGCATTTACTTCGGTTTTCTTCTCTCGCTCACAGTCTTTGGCTCGATGCCCGTACTCACCACACCCAAAGCATTTCAGGCCGCGCGCTTTTGTGTCAGTCATTCGCATAGTGGCCCCGATTGCCACAATTGTAACATCGCACACTGTCAACGGCACTAGTTGTGTTAGTAGAATCTTTCGCATCCGACTTTGATGCCCTCTTCTCTTTTTCGCGATCATGTGTGGTTGTATTCTTCGTGGCTCGGTTGCTCGATTCACGCATTTGGCTCTTCATCTTTTCATACTGCTTTATGCGGTCTTTCAAATCAACAATGGTTTTCGCCCCATACAAGCAAACCTTGTTTACCGAAATATCATTCACCCCGTTCGTCACATATTCACACACGGCGTCTTCTTCAATACGGCCTCGTTTTGCAATATTTTGCATATGGTAAATATACTGTAAAAACGATTCGTCGCTTTTCTTTTTTCGGTTCCGCAGCATCTCATGGATCTCAGCACTCGAAACTTTATCACTGAATTCTTTTTCCAGAGCAGATTTCAGTGTTGCCCAATTGTTCAAACCACTCGAACTGTTTACGAATAACTTTGCCGTGCCCTTCAACAGTCGGCGACCGTACACGAACTTATGCACTTCATTCCAACCAAAGTTTTCACTTGTGTTCTCAAACTCTTCTAGCCACTCGCGTATATCTCTGTCGGTGCGCTCTCCTGAGAACTTTTCGAGGGAGTCACCAATATCGTTGAACGTGAATTGTGCCACACGCACACCACTTCGTGGGCTCACATTTTCATCTTCACTTGACGACATTTCCACGTCTGATTCCTCTTCGGGTTTCTTAGGAGTGGATGTTACAACTTCTTCTCTAGCCGAATGGAGTACCGTCTCATCCCGGATAATTTCACTAACACTCAACAATCTTCGTATCAATGTATTTTTTCTACCGGTGGTAGGCACCTTCTTTGCAGCACAAAACTCACGGAGTTGCGGATTTGTAAGTCTCGTAAGCGCTTCTCGCATAAACATTTCGATATTTCCGTCTCACTCTTCAGATGTATCGAAATAAATTCCCGGCTCACCAACACAGGAAAAACACTCTCAAACGTTACGTAGCTTTGCTGGCAATACGGAACGATATGGAGACTTTTCTCTAATCTCCTTGTTCTCTTCGGTGCGGAGACTTTCCTCGTCAGCACCTCACACACACTCTGATGCTAAGACCGCCATCGATCTTTGCATGGACTTAAAATGTCGCCATTTGTTAAATAATCAAATCCAAGATTTAGCACCACATTTTCGCTCAAACCGACTCAAAAAATGAGGGAAATCCCGGTTGAGCCCCCATGTAAGGTGATAATTCATTTATTTCAGTTAGATTCAATACAATGTAAAAGTTAAATGGGATTTCCTTCAAGTATATATATATATATATATATATATATATATATATATATATATATATATATATATATATATATATATATATATATATATATATATATATATATATATATATATATATATATATATATATATATATATATATATATGAACATGATATCTCACACTTGTCACTTTCATAAACACGAAGCGTTTATTTGCTCAAAAAGAAGATTCAAATATTGTACGAAACAATAGTTACAATATTCTAAGAATATTCTATTTAAACATTAGTGTATTGTATGTTTTAGTGATTATCGACTGGAAAACCCTCCCATAGGTTGAGCTTGTCACCTTGCCGAAAGTGGGAGTGCTTGCTGCTGTAGGCCTGTATGAGAGACTTAGAATTTGCTGGCAATAGAAGTATTACATATTCGGCATTTTAATCGCTTTGCCACGTCTTAAAACGCTTATATAAAGGCACCGATTTCAGGTGTAATACTAGCGGGGCTTGCCGTAACCATCAATATAATTGAGTTTATCAATACAATTGAGTTTCAGTTAATTATGGTACAATAAAGTCGATGTAATTCTTTTAGTTAACCAGACAGTTTATCACGTGAACTATCAGAACTGTACCGGCGACTTTGCGATTATATTTACATACCCCTGTATACAGATAAAAAGAAACATTGAATTTTCTTCGTTATCTTATGCACATCAAAGGATTGCTAGACTGGGCAGAAAATAATGGGATATTTCATGTAAATTTTATATCTGTTTATATCGCCTGAATATGAAAGTATGAAGTATGAAAGATTGAAACATTGTTGTATGGCGCATGGAAGATTGCAACCAATTTCGTTGTTTACGCTTCCTTTGGCTTGGAACAAGGGGACATTCTACGCGCTTGTAAATTATTTTTTCTGTTTACAAAATAGTCGAAACCAATGATTGCGTCTTCAGTAATACATATGGTTTACAAATCTCTCCTTGACATCAACGTACTATCTCGTATCAGTTTGTAGTAGTTTTGTTCCCAATTTTTTTTTTTTTTTGTTGTAAATTTATGGTTACACACAACGCGGAGTTTTCTGTCTGTCTGTTCACAGTCACCCTCGTGGGACACCGACGCTGCTTGACCGCTGATGTTCCTTCCATTCGCGCTGCAACTCAGTCATAATTTGCGTCACTACACTGTTAACGGCATTCCAGGTGCTCTCCTCTCGACACATTTCCTCGATGATGTGTCATAATTCTCCGTATTAAGCACTGGCATCTCCCTCCGAACTTCCTCAAACCTTGGGCAATCGAAGATCACGTGCCCCGGTGTTTCTTCTATGTGTCTACACACTGGACAGACGGGTGACGTTGCGTGTCCAAACCGATGCAGATACTTTCTGAAACATCCATGATCAGACAGGAACGGTGTCAAGTGAAAGTTAATTTCGCCATGTTTCCTGTTTGTCCAAGGCGACAGAACCGGTATAAGCCAGTGTGTTCACCTACCATTTCTCGCCGTGTTCCACTCCTGCTGCCATTTCGCCATCGATGCCGCTCACACGATCTTCCGAACACCTTTGGTTTCCTTCCTCGTGTAACACTCACTGTCCTCGACCAGGATAATGTCGATAGGAATCATTCCGGCGATAACACATACTGCTTCCAAAGAGATGGTCCTATAAGCGCTCGCAACTCGCATGGCCATGAGACGATGCGTTCTGTTTAGTTTAGCACGATTTTTCTTGCTTTCCAACGCCGAAATCCAGGCTGGCCCACCGTACCTCAGTATTGAAGAGGAAACGCTAGCTAGTAGACGCCGCTTACTACTGGTAGGTCCGTAGCTATTCGGCATAATTCTGGCTATTGCGTTAATAGCCTTTGCCGCTTTTTCACAGGCATAATCGACGTGGCTGTTGAAGTTCAGCCGGTCGTCGATCATCACTCCCAATTACTTCAGTGCTCGCTTCGAGGCTATGACGATTTCCGCCCTCCAACGACGATTTCCGCCCGTTTCACCGCTTTGCAATTGCTGACCACTAGCAGCTCCGTTTTGTGGTGTGCTATCTGCTGTTTAGCTTCACGCATCGAGTTCTCAACCGTGCCAATCGCTTCGGTCGCCAACATCTCCACTTCCTCTAGCGTCTCGCCTGAAACTGTCAGGACAATATCGTCTGCAAAACCAACGATCTTGACTCCCGTTGGCAACTTCAATGTTAACACACTATTGTACATTGCGTTCCAAAGCGTCGGTCCAAGGATGGAACCTTGTGGCACTCCCACCGTGACCCTTGTCGACTTCTGGCCCATTTTTGTATCGTACAGCAAAACCCGGTTCTGGAAGTAGCTACTCAAAATCTTGCACAGATAGTCAGGCACCTTGATTCTGTGTAGCGCTTCGGCGATCTGTGCGCCGCCGCGCGCCGCCGCCGCCGCCGCTATTTTCGACCGGCGCGCCGCTGCATTTTTTTTGCCCGCGCCGCCGGGCAATTTGAGTCACGCCGATAAAAATAATTTTCACCGTATATGCTTTAAGTTTAGTTAAGTTAAGTTCATTAGCCCTTCAGAAACCTGCTTTTATTACTGATGACATATTATAACATCTCGATGAGATGTGCCATTCAAAGGGTGTGCGTGTGAAACAGTGCTCAGCTTTGTCGCTTCGTTCTAGAAACTTCAGTGTACATTTTCGTGTTTCGACTTTTGGAAATTTCGCGAGTGAACTTGAATTTAAAAATAATGAAATGTCCGCCTTAAATGTCGAAATTTCCATCGCAAGTATACATATTGATACCACAAATAATGGTAATCGAACCAGCGATGTGTGGAAAAAATTGGTGCACTAAAATATGTCAAAAATGGTTTTACACATCATCTGCTTCCTGACAAAGTGTTTTGCAATGTTTGTCTAATCGAAGCAAAACAAAAACTCAAAACCCCCTATCGGGAACCTTGTCCAAACATTTTGTTCTGATGTAATTTCAAAGGGCCGATACGGAAAATCAAAAATCCAGCCACATTTAAAATGCACTTGGATTTAAACCCAGCGAAAACATATTCTGAAGTATGAGGCTACCGATAATTAAGAAATAAACTAAACATTGTAGTGAATACTGGTGAATAAAACACAACTATCTATCTATGCTTAGGCGATATATTAAATAAAGTTGGGCAAAGATAACCTTCAAACTTTCATATTTTCTTCATAATTAACGAATCGGTTAATATGTTTAATGTTATTTCATAATTTTCTCAAAAATAAAAGAAAATGTAATGTGCCGTTCAGTCTAAGACCTATATCACTCGATATAGACTAGCTTCATATCAATGTTCGTACATCTACTTTTCACTGGAAATAATGCATCTGACGGCTCATATCAAGATTCGCTATATCAAGTGATATAGCTTGTAGTCTGAACGCTCGTAGTCTTAAACAAATAGAGTTTATTTCCACAACATGATAGCATTTTGTTAGGCGTGAGAAAGTTCAAAACCATCTTTAACGATCAGTGTAAATTAACAGTGATTTGACATACCTGATTTTTGCATTGAATAGTCAAGACTGTGTTTTTAAATTAGATTTTTCATAAAGGGCTAACTGACAAACGTAAACAATGATTTCTTCCGTAAAATTATCTTTGCACAAAGGCTACCCATGTAAGCATTGACTATGAACATGACAAATCCCGAATCAAATAACTTGGCGAACCACTGAAGTAACCGGTAAATCAGTGCATAGTGGATTCTGTTTTATACGTGATTGTAGTAATGTTGTAAAAATATTGATAGTTCGGTATAATTCACTGAACTGAATTCTTTAAAATTTGGTTTATCTTTGGATCTTTAAGTTTCTGAATATATGATTTTTATAGCAATTTGATTTTTTTTATTGTTAATTAATTTAGGTTTTAGGTTTCTTAATTTTTTTTATTCTTAAATTATTTTAGATAGGGTAACAGGATATTACGTTAGCCGAGCTGTTAGCCGAGTTTGACAATGCATCCTATAGCTCAATGCGTTCCGCAATGGAAGCAAGGGGCCTGGATAATTGTATTATCGACTTGATTATGGCGATGCTAAAAGACCGAGAAATTTCTGCTAACCTTGGAGGTGCGCAACTAGCTGTTAGATCGATTAAGGGCTGTCCTCAAGGAGGAGTCCTATCGCCCTTATTGTGGTCCTTAGTAGTAGACGAACTCCTTAAAAGACTAGCAGACCTAGGGTACGAGGTTATTGGTTTTGCTGACGATTTAGCTATAATAGTTCGTGGGAAGTTTGATGACACGATATCTAGTCGGTTACAAACTGCTCTCAATATAACTGTAAAATGGTGTAGAATAGAAGGCTTAAATGTAAACCCTTCTAAAACTGTTATAGTACCTTTTACCAAAAGGAGAAAGCTAAATTTAAAACAGCTCTACTCTCAATGGAGCTCAAGTTCAGTATGCAGAAGAAGTTAAATACCTTGGTGTTACTTTGGATAAAAAACTGAATTGGAACTCTCATATTGACAAGGTTATTACTAAGGGTACAAACGCCCTATGGGTATGTAGTAAAGCAGTGGGTAAAACATGGGGACTTCGACCAAAAACTGTCTATTGGATTTATTCTGCAATAGTTCGTCCGAAAATCACATATGCTTCGCTTATATGGTGGCCTAAACTTAATGAGGTAACCACCCAAGTGAAGCTAAGCAAACTACAGAGACTTGCCTGTGTATCAATAACTGGAGCAATGAGAAGTACACCATCTGTTGCTTTGGATGCCCTTCTTAACATGTTACCTTTACATCAATTTGTAAAGCAGCAGGCAGCTAAAAGTGCCCTGCAATTCAAAAGATACAATAAGATTTTAGATGGTGATCTGGTAGGACATTTAAAGATCCTTAAGATTTTCAAGTTAAACTCAGATGTTAAAACAATAGAAGACTGGATGACAACGAAGACAAACTACGACGTTCCCTTTAAAGTGGTTAAATCAAGCCGCTATGTATGGGAGTCTGGTGGACCTAGTTTGCGTCCAGGCTCCATTGTGTTTTACACGGATGGGTCAAAAATGGGAGAAAATACTGGAGCCGGGGTTTATGGCCCTGGAATCAGGAAAGCTATACCAATGGGACATAGTCCAACGGTATTTCAAGCAGAAATTCATGCCATTATTGAATGTGTGAATATTTGTTTAACGAGGAAATACAGATTTGCAAAGATCTGCATTTTTTCCGATAGTCAAGCAGCTCTCAATGCGCTTAAAGCTTTCACATGTAAATCTAAGCTAGTGTGGGAATGCATTCTATCTTTAAGACAATTGGCCAGTAGGAACGAAGTTACTTTATACTGGGTGCCCGGCCATTGTGGTATTGAAGGAAATGAAAAAAGCTGACAGCCTAGCAAGAGAAGGTTCAGCATAAAATTTAATGGGTCCGGAACCATTTTTGTGGAGTCCCAGAGTGTGCTCTGACGACTGAAATAAAAAATTGGGAAATGTCCATGGTAGAATCAAACTGGAACGCCACTGGAACTGGAACTGGAACGGAAATACATGCAGACAAGCCAAGAGATT
>JASCZW010003867.1:0-42251 GCA_034211315.2 Aedes japonicus
CCATATATCAAAACTATATTTAGAATGTAATATATATTATCACATTTCATGTTATTGTTATCGAGTAGTTGATTCTCATTTTCACCATACAACCTCTACATTAAAACACCGACAAGCCGACATGAATGATAGTAGAAAATGTCTCAATATTTCTGTTCAAATCATATTACTGACATCTATCTTCGTGTTCGCTGAAAACGTTTATTGAAGCCACGAACACGCTTGGGAACTTGAAAAGAAGGTTCATGTCTGAACTATTCTGGACACATTTATTTGATTTAGATAACATGATTATATAAGTTTTGACAGATGCGATCGCTGCACATTTGAATCGGTCGTTATGGATTCTCGTTCAATAGTGAAGTTTGAGTTTCATGTCGGTTTGTCGGTGATTAAAACATATTGTTAATGTATGCCATATTGTCATTCTAAAGTTTTATATTGTCTGCACTCAGTTTGGATTATATACCAACTATTTGGCATAGAGTACAGCAAAAGTTTTGTTCGTGAAAATTGCCATTTTTTTATGGTAACCTAACTTAACCGCCTATTCAGCATATTGTTATTTGGCCTTTTACCATATGACATATTGTTAAAACTATATAGGAGATTGTTAGTTTATAGTTGTCAACTATAAGAGTAAATGTCGTAAGAATAACGGAAGCGGTCGTCAACAACAAGGGAAAGGGTCCAGGAATGATTTGTGATTATGCGGGTGTTTTTAAGGTGAATCGCTGCTTTTTTCCCCCTATCTTTTATCTCTCTCTCGGAAACTTACCTTGCTATTTCAAATTGATAAGTCTCGATTATTATTAAATGAATATAGAAAAAGATTGCTCACAGCATGTAAGCATACAAACTGATGTGATTAAATTTTTATTATCTAGTACAGATGCTGAGTTATATCAATTCTAAATGTTGAAGTAATGGCTGTCGTCGAGAATGCTGCGTAAAGGCCAGTATTGACTTAAAAGTAAAGAGGTTACGGAATTTCGTTCAATATTACCATAGACTAACTCTAATACAAGTAGGTCCCATACAAATACGATTTTTTTCTTGGCTCAGTCAGTACTAGAACATCGGTCCCAAGCCGATGAACTCACACGAACACACTCTCAAATATTCTGTCAAAATAACACAGCAAATCAAAACAAAGGTGCAAATATGTATAACAAGGTGCTGGCTTCAAGGTGTACACACTTAGAAAATTTTACAGTATTCGGTAATTTTTTACCGAACTTTCAACAGCTGAACAGTTCGGTAATCCGATTTACCGGATTTCGGTAAAATTTGACAAGTTCCGGTAATTTTGTTACCAGAATACTGTAAAATGTTACCGAAATCCGGTAAATCGGATTACCGAACGTTCAGCTGTTGAAAGTTCGGTAAAAAATTACCGAATACTGTAAAATTTTCTAAGTGTGTACTTTGGACCAAGGGGTTCTACAACAGTGAACCAATTTCAAATCGCTAGTTGCATATTGATTGTTGATATTACCAAGCGGAATTTTGACAATTGATCTTCATCGAACGACATGTCACCTTCACTTACGGAATAATCGAGTGGAATATTTTTCCGAATTAAAAAACTCCCATTAGTTTGCCTGGAAACCTTACAAATTCCAATTTTATTTTTCGTTCTTTTTAGGTTTCTGCTGCAGAAATTTATTTTCGATTCTTTACTTTTCCGTTTCAGTGAACGGAATTTAACATGACTTTGGGATAGGAAAAGAAATTTCTTTCGAACACGATACCGACCTTAAGCCCTTAAAGAATATTTAAAGAGTTCTACCTACACGCTACCTACACACTTAGAAAATTTTACAGTATTCGGTAATTTTTTACCAAACTTTCAACAGCTGAACAGTTCGGTTATCCGATTTAACGGATTTCGGTGAAACTTGACAAGTTCCGGTAATTTTTTACTGGAATACTGTGAAATTTTACCGAAATCCGGTAAATCGGAATACCGAACGTTCAGCTGTTGAAAGTTCGGTAAAAAATTACCGAATACTGTAAAATGTTCTAAGTGTGTAGGACTACTCATATTGTGTTGAAATGTTATTGAGTCAAAACCGAGGTCAAACGAGAAACCTTACTAGATGTGGTAAATGTAATATTGTACACAACCATCTTGAGTTCTGTCAATGCAGTGCATTTCTCGGGTTATGAATTTTAAATAAACTTTCTTGATAAATTTGACAAATTTGGAGTAGGAATTATAATGGAAAAACTTAGTGGTTTTCGTTACAAATGAGTGGTCTTATAATAGTGTGTTGTGTGTTTGATATTTTAAGTAATTGAAATGTGTCACTTGTACTCGAGGTATTTAAACTGTAATATAATGTATTTATTTGTTACTAAGAATGTAAATTGTAGTCAAGATATATTTAAGGGGATTTTAAATACTTTACATGTACTAAATGGTACTCAAAGAATTGCATTGGATTTATTGGGTATTTAATTGTACTCAAAGTATCGAAAAGTGTATTAAATGTATTTTATGATACTCAAAGCATGTCATTGTACTTTCACTTTTTTAAACACTATTTAAAAAAAACTTTTTTGAGCGTATTAGTAGAACGATTGTGATTGGGAAACTAGGAGAATTTAAAATTAACACTTCATTTGATCACTTTTTAAAAAATAAAAAAAATAACCTTGAAACACTTTATTAAATTTTCGCTAGCAAATTCCTTTTAATTCTACTATGAGCTTATCTTTTGACAGATAGGCCTATTTCGTCTGCTAAAGGGTGTCCACGATGAAATTGCCACACACAAAATTGATTCGCAAAATTCGAGTTTTCATCCGTTTGCCATCTAATTTTCAGGGATTGAGAAATAACTATTAAACTTCATTTTACCATTTTACTCGTATTTTATTTACAGTCCATACGCAAATGCTAGCACCTTGGCCTTAAACCCGGCCATAAGATTCTGCACCACCTGTGAATCAACCGTTTTTTGCATGTTAACCCATACTTTCTTCAGTTCCTCGACTGTCTTCACTACCTTAGGTCGTTTAAGAAGGTGCTGCTTCATAATCGCCCAGTACTTCTCGATGGGGCGGAGCTCCGGAGTGTTGGGAGGGTTGAACATTTTCGGCACGAAATTGACCTTATTGTCCGCATACCACTTCAGCACGTCCTTGGAGTAGTGGCATGAGGCCAAATCCGGCCAGAAGATTGTTGGGACGTTGTGGGCCTTCAGGAGAGGAAGCAGCCGCTTCTGGAGGCACTCTTTTATGTACACCTGTCCGTTCATCGTGTCCTGGGTCACGAAAGGTGCACTTCGCTTCCCGCACGTGCAGATGGCTTGCCAAACCAGGAATTTCTTCGCAAATTTGGACATCTTCTGAGTGCGGACATGCTCCGGAACGCTGAACTTATCCTCGGCCGTGAAAAACAGGTTGCCGGGGATCTGTTTGAAGTCGGCCTTCACATATGTTTCGTCGTCCATGATGCAGCATTCAACTTTCGTCAGCATGTTGAGGTACAACTTCCTGGCACGGGTTTTGGCGGACTTGTTCTGCTTCTCGTCGCGATTAGGGGCCTTTGTACCTTGAACGTTCGAAGCCCAGCCTTAGTTTTGGCCTTCTGGACAAAACTTCGGCATAGGTGCAGCTTCTTAGCCACATCCCGAACGGAGGCGTTCGGATTTCGGTTGAAGGCCCCAACTACGCGGTTGTGATTTTTGGTGTTGTACGGAATACTTTTTCCTTCACTTCTGGGCTTCCGATCGGTGGTCAACCGTTCCTCGAACCGGCTTAATCACTCGCGACACCGTGGAATTCGCGATTCCCAACGTTTTAGCGATGGAACGATGCGAGAGATCCTTGTTCTCGTGATGAATGCGCAAGATTTTATCACGCACGAGCTGTTCTTTTCGACTCCATTTCCGCGAGTTTTGGTCACAGGACTTTAAAACTTGCAGGATGTAAATAATGCACTATGAACTAAATCCACCCAAATTTTCATTAAATTCTACCCAACGGTTAAAAGTTAGAGCAATTTCATAGTGTGGCAATTTCATCGTGGATCACCCTTTACTTGCAGACTTCTTCAGTGTCGAGCACTCGACACTGAAGAAGTCTGTAAGTAGCAGACGAAATAGGCCTATCTGTCAAAAGATAAGCTCATAGTAGAATTAAAAGGAATTTGCTAGCGAAAATTTAATAAAGTGTTTCAAGATTTAATTTTTTATTTTTTAAAAAGTGATCAAATGAAGTGTAAATTTTAAATTCTCCTAATTTCCCAATCCTCTCAATGTAATTAAAATGTATTTTGAGTATCAAAATCTGCAGTTGTTATCAAAATAATCGATCATTACTTAAAAGTTTTTAAATTAATCTACTTAATTCAAGATGTATTTTACTGTACTTAAAGTATTCAAATTGTAATAGAAAAGTAATTCATTGCACTCAAAGTATATAATTGTAATTAAGGTGTATTCAAAGTCTCAAGGAGGCATTCTGATGTACTCAAAGTATGATTAGCCGTATTAAACGCGTATTTTTAATACTTTCAACAAGCGTGTGCTGTACTCAAATGCTCTTGCGTGCCCCTCGGAAAAGACCCAACATGGAGCCTATACACAGACATTACATCCGTATCCATCGAATGTATTTGCCCTAAAAAAAGTAAGTATTAAATTTGTTGTGGCTAACGAACATCGTATTAAGATTCAATAAACAAGCGTACGTTTTTTGTAGTTCAACTATATAATGAGTAATAATAAAAAAAAAAAAAAGTAATCGACCTTGGCATATAAAGCTGAATTATGGGACACATACCCCAGTTGCACAGATAACAGTGAGCTAGTTGCCGCACAACAAAAGATATGTTTGAATAGGTTGATCACTTCAAAATTAGTATGCTGACATACGCACCAAAATACCAAATCATTTGACAGGCAATATGTAATTGTGGAAAGCGTAGTGATCCTTTTGTGACAAAACGCACTGTATTCAATGGGGGCACTTGTGAAAATGAGCGTCTCAAAAACATTCCCTCTTTTTTTTTGAGATGGCACAATGGAACCCAGTTTTTTAAGCCATCTATGTATTTCTTTTGCGCATACATACTCATTGCAGAACCAGCGGCTGGATAGTCAAGAAGAAAATAGATATAGTTTTGGCTCATGAATTCCCAGCACATCGGTTTAAACATTCTGCCAAAATAACCCAGTGAATCAAAACAAAAACAAAGGTTCTGGTATCGAAAAGCGCAAGAATGTACTGCACGGTGCAGGCTACAAGATGTACTTTGGAAGAGGTTCTACAACAGTGAACCAATTTCAAATCGCTAGTTTCATATTTATTTTTGGCAGAATCTTTTGTTAGTTTAGTGATCCTCATAGCTAGAGATAAGCGGAAATTCGATTCAACGATTTGGCAACGATGTTTATTTTATTCACAGAGGCTGATAACACTCGCCACGCAGTGCAAATCCTGTACGATTGGCTCAGAGTTGACAGCTCTCGATGCATGATTGGCTCAAGAATGGCTGCTTTCGCATATCTCTTACACCCCGTTCACACTACAACTTATATTACGTGATATAGACTATCTTGATATCAGCATCTGTACATCTAGTTATCACTGGAAATAATGTACATGGCATTTAATATCAAGATAGGTATATGTCCCTGACTACCTAGTATGCAACAATCGATTACATTTTTTATCATAACTCATATAGTTTTTCAGCTGGAAACAAAATTTAACTAGCTATACACTTGTTAAGATATGTTTAATAACCCATCTGGTAGAATGTATCACGAAAAGTTACACAACGCAATTTATGAAGTCACAAACTTTCGAGGGATATGGATGTAATGTCGGTCTGTAGACATCAAATTGGGTCTATTCATGGATGCAAATTCGTCCCATTCGATAGATTTGTTATTGAATGTTGGCTATGTACGCTTTTTGCCAAATTTTTTGATTCAAGGCGTTCCCAAGTGTTTTCGCTCTACCCAACAAACAATTTTACTAACAATCAAACTATATTTAAACTGCTAAGAAACACTTAAATGGTTTTAACATATGATTTAGCGGTTCTTCGGCAATCAAAACATTATAATTCGCCTCTACATAGATTTTGTTCCTTTAGTTTGTGTTATAAATGAGCCATATGAAAAACATTCAACTAAAACTCAGACATTTGTATTGTAAATGTTACCAGTAACAACATTTTTACTACGCTTTCCATAAGACAGGCCATAATTGGGAACCTAGAAAAAATATGTCCCTAGCATTGGGTCTATAGTTTTCATGTTAAATCATTGTTATTTTACCAATGTGACCTGTTAGTTTATAACGTGTGACTATTTTCTGTACATCTTGGCTGCATTATTCGGTTTATAGGTTCAATTTCGGCAAATTTAGATCAATCGAAGAGCGTGTAGATAATCTGTTCAGCTTAACCAGTAAAGTTATGGTGTCTGGAAAAGTAAAGGAAATCGAAAATTACGCGAAAGTGAACAATTACAAATTCATTAATTATGTCTCAATTGCTTTGAAATAGATCGGCCATCCTGATAGCAACATGATTTTGTTGATTATCGCCGAAATAATGACATATTTGGTACATAGGCCGAATCAAGGTACTAGGCTAACATTACATCCCGTTACCCTACTCTATATCAAGTAATATAGGTTGTAGTGCGAACGGGGTGTTACTATGAGGATCACTAGTTGTTCTGGAATATCCTAAACTGAAAATTTATTTTCGTAAAATAACTTTCATTCTGTTTCGGTATGAAAACGTTCATATTGCTTTTTATCTGGTGAAGTGCTATCATTACACCTTTTTGTATAATGTAAATGTAAATGTTTTTCGTGAAGACTAACCAATCACTTTTTCTCTTATATCGTACTCATGCAAGATGGGGTTGCTTGCTGCTGAAGATTGAAGAAGACCGCGTTCCTAAATTGACGTGTTTTGCAATGTTGCTCGTAATTTTTTCGCGAAGATATGTTTTTACAATGGAAGTGATTTAAAGGGAAGAACAGTGAATTATTGGGATAGGTTTTTCGGTGATTCTTGTGACGGTCATCAAGTGGAACGGCGAGTCTTTCCATTTTTGATGACTATTTTTGACGATAGAGCTCTTCACTGTGTGGCCAGAAGATGTCTCAACCAACGGCACGGATAATCAGCTAAGTTTATTTTTTAAGAACTCAATTAATGATTATTTAATATGTACCAATCGTGAAATGGGCTGTGTTTTGATCAACGAATGGTTGGAAATCGGGGATTCTGGCATCGCGTGGTGACCGGATGGAACGGATAGAGAGTATCGGTGAGGTTATGATTCTTTGTTTGTAGGTGGTTTTCTGCAATTCGAAAAAAAAAACCAGCCATTAATGATACTCAGGATTGTTTTTTCGTTAACGAGAGTGAAGTCTTTCCTCAGTGATATTGATGTGAGATTTCCTCTGGGCTATTACGCTTGAATCTAAATCTAGCTAGATATATGTTCACAGACAATGTTTTCAAGATTATTGAAATTCGTAGGAATCGACTGTTGAATTCACTAATAGAAATTTTATTAAAACTTGGTTCGTTGAACCTTTCCTATTTTTTATTTC
Source organism: Aedes japonicus (assembly GCA_034211315.2). Classification (NCBI taxonomy): domain Eukaryota; kingdom Metazoa; phylum Arthropoda; class Insecta; order Diptera; family Culicidae; genus Aedes; species Aedes japonicus. The sequence goes on from JASCZW010003867.1 coordinate 7,597, forward strand.
TCATTTCCAAGAGCCATAGTAAAAATAATACCACACATTATTGCAATGGTAGTATATAAACAACAAGGGTGTATACAATTTTTTATAACGGATTCATTCTCGATAATTTTGATAATAATAAACTAGGAATAGGCTTGACGATTATGCCTTACTTTGCCACCGAAAAGTGGATGCTCATATCTGACCAACTTACTCAACTAATTATTGTTAGGCAGCACATGCATGTAAGACTATGAAGCGATAAAACGATTTAGATATTAGGGTGGGTGTTGGCCAAACTTGGATTTTTCCATATATAATCCTAAATAGGTTATAGAGGAGTATTTTTCATACTTGTAGAAACCTGACGTCCGTGCTCCATCACAATAGCATTTTTATCTTGATGTGTACAACTCAACGGGAATATTGGATTGCAGGTGAATTAAAAGAGGGAACTTCGAGCACACCTACCACTGGTCGACACTAATTATTGCCCAACGCGCTTTTTGCACATTTGTTTGAGGACTTGTTAAAGCGACACAAATTTCCATACCAAAGTTCAGATATCGTGCTGCATCAGAACCCGAAGATTTTGTTCATGGATCTTGACAGTTTTCAAATCACAAACTAGCATGCAGTTATAAGCTTGTAAGGTATCATAACAGCACATTAGCTTTAAATCTAAGAGGGCTGATTCATCGATTTATTTAACAGTTTTTCCAAGTTGTAACATTTCGAATTGTTACAACCGGAATTTCTTTCGTGATTTGGAGTCAGTGGATTGTAAATTTCTAATTTAGGTTATTAAAGGACCTCGGAGGGACTGCTTTGGGGAGGCATACATTGAGAGTAGCTGAGTGGAAGAGAAATGAGTTTTCAGATGATTTGTTTATAGATCAAACCAATAACTACTCCTTCAAACAACTCATCAACAACGAAAGAGGTGCCAGTAAAGAAAGTATAGACCAGTAACATTTCAAGATTAAGAGGCTATCAAGTAGAACACCCGAATTTGAGTTCATCAGATACTCGAATGAGCTTCAACTTAATAAACAACGGTATATCAATATAATCAATATGTAACTAGCGATTTGAAATTGGTTCACTGTTGTAGAACCCCTTGGTCCGAATTACACCTTGAAGCCAGCACCTTGTTATACATATTTGCGCCTTTGTTTGATTTGCTGTGTTATTTTGACAGAGTATTTGAGAGTGTGTTCATGTGAGTTCATTATAAAGGGGTGCATTATTGAGCTTGGGACCGAGCTTGGGACGATGTTGTACTAGTACTGACTGAGCCAAGAAAAAATCGTGTTTGTATGGGACCTACTGGTCTTAGGATTAGTCTATGGTATTATAGTCATTTATTTAATGATATGTTCTTATTATTCTCATTCAATGCCAATAGTGACCAACATATAGTTATAATCAACCATCGACAGTCCACAATAATAACTCTTAGTATCTTTTCGGAGAAATGGTTGAGATTTTGAAACATCCAAGGGGTTAACTAGAATTCGGCTTATATCTTTGTTCTTAATTTTGTTTCTATTCAGGCAAGAAAGAATTTATTTCTACCAAATTTTGATGACAATATCTAATATCCTGTATTATTTTGTTTATTTTGTTTTGATTTTCGTTAATCTTGTCTCTTTACAGTCACAGCGTATCGTTAACCAAAACGAACCCTGCTGCTAACCTTCTCCCAATTATCCAACATCCCAGTGATTTCTCGTGGAAGTGCAGAGGATTTCTTCAGGACTTCAACACGTTCCTTTCCATTCCCTTCTTGACCAGCATTCGGGCAAGACCGGCGCCGGTATTGCTTTATAATGGGTTACTAGTTTTTACAAATTGAGGATGTATGTTAGTCCCAAACATCATCTGTTGGTTGTTTGTGTAAATACAGCTGATTTGGCAATAACGGACTAGCATACGTAGGCGGTCAACCATGCTCAGGCTCATTCTCACATGCAAGATGATATTAGCTGCAAATGGGCAGGAGTAATTGATTTATCCTAAAATAAAAATTAAAGCGCTGTTGAGGGTTATAACCTCATACTCTATAATCAAATATCTTCTCACGAGTTACCATGGCCTAGTGAGATCAACCACGGATTCAGTATCAGAGCTTTCCAAAAAAACAGGATTGAATCACACGACAGATACATAAGAAAAACGCTGGGCAACTCCACATGTTTGCGCTTTTTTTCTATTCTATTTCGTGTCGGTATAGTAGATCTGTGTATTATTCATTCAACCACCATGCCCCTTATGAGGGTTTCGTTATGCTACTTAACTACAAACAAATAAAGTTTTTCGGAAACAATTACAATTTTCTGAACATGTTGATTCAACTTCAATTAATTATATTGTTATAACTATAGCAACTATATATGTATAGTTATAGCAAAATACATTTTTCACTTGTCTGATACATGTACAGTAAGAATCATAATCGCTAAAAGATTTTAATGTGATTGTATACCATAGTCTTGTAGTTGTATGGTTATGTATAGTCGGCTATTCCTCGCCCGCATAACGAAAAACAATTAGCTATATAGTCAAAACTATATTTTGAATGTAAGATATATTATCACATTTTATGTTATTGTTATCGAAAAGTTTAATCTCATTTTCACCATACAATCTCTACATTTGCACATATTGTTAATGTTTGCCGTATTCTCATTGGAAGGTTTTTTATTGTCAGTACTCGGTCTCGATTATAAACCAACATTTTGGCATAGAGTACAGCAAAACATTTGTTCGTGAATATTGCCATTTTTTATGGTGAATCCCAACTCAACCGCCTATTCAGCATATTGTTGTTTGACCTTTTTACCATCAGACATATTGTTAAACCTGAGATTGTTAGTTTATAGTTCTCAGCTATAAGGGTAAATGTCGTAACAATAACAGAAACGGTCGTCAACAATAAGGGAAATGGTACAGGAATGGTTTGTGATTATGCGGGCGGTAACGATTGACTTTTAAAAGCGAGAAGTTATGCATCAAGTGCGCCTTCTATCTTATTTTTGTTCATCTGATATTATTTTCCTGATTTCGCAGTATTTTTTTTAAAGATAAAATTCAAGTATTCCCTGAATTCAATTTTAACTGAACTAACAAATTATTCGTCGAACCATTTCCTATCAATATTAACCATATTATCAAAACTACGTTCTACAGCTCAAAAGTAAAAAGGATCCGAACTTGATACTTTCTTTCATAATTATGTGCACAAAAATAATGATTTCTAATACTTTGTGTTTAATACTTTCTAATTTAATACGGTTTTCTACCCATGTATGGTTTGAATTCCCCATGTTCATGGCATCGTTCATCTTAAACGGTTGAGCAAGAATTATTAGAAGTTTAAATCAATCCACCCCCTAAATACCAAACCTATGAACATCACTGGCAGTCAATTTGCGATCATAGGAAGCCATACACCAGGCTAGCCCAACAAGTCGTCAACGGAAACAACAGCAGCAGCAGCACAAGCGCCTCTTGGTGTGGGTAACTTGATCTTCAATATTCCATTTGGAGTGCTGCGCTGGTAGTCTCTGTTTTCCTTTTGATGACCCCTCAATGATTTACCCTTCCTCGTTGTCATAGTCGCCATCGTCGTCGCCGTCGTCGTCGCCGTCGTCTGTTGATGGAGTTTACCTTTTCTGGAAAGAAAACATCGACCTTAAACTTTTGCTGTTGTGTGCGAGACCTTCTTCGTTCCCAAAATGGTTCAACCATGATCAAGCTCGGAACCGCTCTGTGAATGACTACGCGCTAAAGCGAGTCAATGGAAGCGAGATGAGTGCGGTATAATGAAAAAAGTAAAACAACACTTCTCGCTGCAGTATGATGTTGAGAGGGGCAAAGGCAAACAACAATACTAATAATAATAAAAAAGCTTGTGCAATTGTCGGATGGAAAACAATGCTCCAGCATCCAACGAGAGTCGCATGCTTCTCTATAGGTGTGTGCGGGTTGATGGATTTTCCACGTTTTTCCTCGCATTTTTCCTTCCCGTTGTTTGTCGCGCTTTAGTTTCGAGATTCTCTATTGTAAAATCTGATGCCACCCGGCTCATTGCCAACCCAATCATCTCCGGTTAAAGCGCAATGTTGTGCTTTGGGGTTCCGCTCTTGGTGGCGTGGGTTTAATATTCATATTCATGTTCCAAAGAGCGCCTCGGCTTTCTTTTACAGGCCGACTCGAATGGTTGACTAAAATTTTGAAGAAACAATAAATATTATACAGACTCTTCTCTAGTGGGATGAATTGCGAAGCGATGAGATTTGAATGGGGACATCTTCCCTTTTATTATTATTATAGAGATCAACCTGGAAACCATATGTTCGCATTCAATTATCAGACTCAAATTTATATATGTAATCTATCCACCAGAAAAAGTCTCATTCAAAGATATAATTTTCAGAGGACTTTTCAAGCTTTTTCCAGTTGAATTAAACAGCAAACTTCGAACTATGAAATACCTTCTGTCCGCTTCTTCCTTGTGGGCTTATCTTCTCGCAACTTTTTCAACAGTCATTCTAACTTTTTTATGTCGTTTCTCTAACCGTATGTCGCTTCGTGTTCAAATCCTTCTCCATTACCAACTCCACCATCTCCACCAACAATTCCCTCACTCGAAAACTCGATGTAAATAAAAGTTGTTGGAAAAAAGTTTCCGGAGTTAACTTTTTTTTTCCTGAAAATTCTTTTCTGTGTTTGCCGTAGGGCTCTGTCGGTTGATGGCTCACAAGCAAGTAGCAAGGGCAAAATGTTTCCAAACGGAGTAAATACACACAAACACACGTACACCTGAGCGCACTGTAACGTAATTTACAGCATGCGACAATGTCGGCGTCTGCAAGAGGGCAAACATTATGCAAAGTGACAACCAACGAGACACCCAGTAGGCTAGTGATCGAGAAAAAAAAAACAACAGCAGAGGTGCATTGTGTGCTTCCATTTTCTGTATCTAGTACGAACATCCCAGTCAACCGTGGTCACCTGATCTGCTATGGGCATTCGTAGTCTGTATTTAAATTTTTCCCTCGCATGTGCAGTATGCTTATTGTGGCCTGATTAGACCAGTCTCAAGTCCCAGTGGTTACAGACATTTTGCTGGAATTGTATTCAGGGGTCGGGTAGATCATTAAAAGTTGGGAAACCAGAGAATATAGTTTCGGAATTTATCATATTGTCACATCATGGTGAAGGGTGAGTCGATAATTATTGCGACACCTTAGATCGATTGGTTATCTGGCTGATGTTATCGAAACTAATCCAAATTGCTACAGTAGTTCTTTATATGTGTTTTAGCTTACATAAGCCGGTGAAATTTTTAAAACGAGTTTGAGTAAAATGCTCAAAATTTGACCCTGTACAATCGTTTGCGGTAGGTTTTTCTTCGTTTGTTGCAAGAAGAAGGAAATGCTTCTTGGTCTTCCAAAGTATGCGCTTCATCATGGCCAATAGGTTTCAATCGGACGGAACTCAGTATGGACGCAGCAGTGGTATGAAGCCAAAACAACGAATTTTGATTTTTTTTTTTGCGCTCAGTTTTGTAAATCTTACCGTTTATGGTGCTTTTGGTCAAGAATGTATCACTCCGTTTGCCACAAGTGCATATGACCTGCCAAATCAGCTTATTCGAGGCAAATTTCAGCTTCTTCCGTTTGAGGCAATAATTCACAGCGAATTTGTGCTTAAGGCCAGTATCGACCTAAAAAGTAAAGAGGTTACGAAATTTTGTTCAATATTACCAAGCGGAATTTTTACAATTGATCTGCATGGAACGAAATGTCACCTTCACTTGCGGAATAATCGAACGGAACATTTTTCCGAAAGTGAAAGTGACAGGAAATTAAAATAGGACTTTGGGATAGAAAAATAAATTTCTTTTGAACATGATACCGACCTTTCCCCATAAAATATTCTTGTCATGGCAACGGCTTGGATTTCGCTTTGGTGTAGAGTTTCCGGGCATACGTTTTGGCAACATTCTGCTGGCGTTCGTCCCGATTTGGCAAGTTTTGCACGTTTCAATCCGGATCGTTTCTTGGCCTTCTGGACGAAACTTTGCGAAACATCAAGTTTTTAAACCAAGTCCCGCGTCGAAATGTCGGATTCTGCTAAAAATCTCAGCTCTCTCAGCTTGTCCAGCTATTGGCATGTGATCCACTCTCATCCGTTCTTAGAACTTTTGGAGTACCTTTATGATGGTCGAATGATGCATATTCATCAGTTTTCTCAAGGCTGCCACTCAGGATTTTGTATGTGGTAGAATTAAAGACTTTCGAAAACAGTTTGCAGATTTTTGTCCATCTCGACCGAAATCACGTTTAGGGCATCTTTAGACCAAATCCAAAAACATCGCTGCACGGGTGTTGTGAATTTTGTTTTATACCTTGATGAAATCAGATCATGAGTAAAATTTCAGCTTTTACTAACCAAAATCTCAACTTTATTGAGTATATAAGGGTATAGGTATATTTATGAGACGAAAAGTGGCCATGTTAGGTGATGTTGGCGCCGAGCAAGTAAGTGGTGTTGCTCGCCTCGGATGCTGATAATTAAGTTGCTCACGTTGCTAGAGAATTGCCTCTTCGTTTCATTCCTGGTTAGCGAATGGTTCTCTTCGTTGTTGCCAATGGATTTTTCGGAAAACATTGACTAGTTCGAAATTAGGTGGCTCTCGTTATTGTGACTGTGGTGAATTTTACGACTAATTTGGTGGCAAATTACGATTCCGAATGGTATTTCGATTGCTCGGAAATTAAAAGTTATGAAGTCTTGATTGCTCATGATTGGCGCTCGCAAATAGCTCATACATATACATACATATTTTAGAGAAACCTGTTATTTAGAAACTTTTGGGAGGTTTACTGGGGACTTCGGAATGTTCAGGCTTATCTTCTGGGGGAAATAATGCATTTTACTATGACAGTTTTGATAAACTCTCGGGGGAACCCGATGATATCTTAAGGATCGAATCAATTCGCATCTATCGTAGGAAAAATTCTGGAATCGATTTTAATTATCGAATTATTCAGTTGCATATTCTACAGCTTTAAGACAATCCTACGCTCTTCTCGGCAGTTACATGAATCGGTCAGAACTAATGTAAGCTTTTAATAATGAACGAACTGTTTAAACATTATTTTCTGAATTATTATGAATATCGAAATATCTCTAAGATTGGGTGGAAATAACGTTTGTTTTTGATAAATTTCCCATGGAAGGTATTATTTAAGCTTACTTGCTAAAACATTCTACGCCCTTGTAAGCAGCCTTTAGGCAGTTAACCGGAACATTCGCCATGGTGGACGAAAACATGCGTGTAGGCATGTTTTTGAGATCTTTCTTCGTTTTATTTATCATCTCCTGCTTAGTTTTCGCGATCAAATTGTTGGAGTAGGTCTTACGCTTCAGGTTGGCTTAGAAATTCTCGATGGGATGCAGCTGGGGGACGTTGGGGGGGTCACCGACTTTGGTACCACATCGATATTCAGCAGCTCCAGCTTCACCAACGATCTCTTCGAGTAGTGGGCCGACGCCCCTATGGTATTTCTTGATGAACGACGCACATACCGGCAGGCATTTCATTTTATAAATTTCTTCGTTCACGGCCAGTTCTGAGCGAAAGAAAAGCGGCTTTGACATCCCCTTCTCGCTGATTGTCAGCCACAGCAGCACCTTCTTGGGGAACTTGGTGTGTTAAATGAACTTCACCTCGGAACTCACTGTCTGCATGGGGCAAATAAAATACGAAGTGCCCTGCCAGTCGTTACCATCCAGGGTGAGATAGGTCTCGTGGTCAGTCACCACCGCCTCGTCGCGATTCGCCGGGAAAATCGAGTTGACCATCTTATTCAGCCGCTGCCGCTGCGTCATTGCCTGCAGCTCCGAAAAAAGTGGACGCTCCAAAAATTATGTTCATGTTCGACAGGTACTTTTTCACTGTTGGCCGGTGGAACCGACCTCCTGGCCAAGCGCACGCAGCGATGTAGCCACTTTTCCCCCGGTCTTCCTCTTCAGCATCCTTTGGAGCTTCTTGTCGCTCAGGGTCGTCGGTCGTCCGGAACCAGGCTTTCTTTCGATGCTCTGAGTGTTGTCTAATAGTGCCAAGATGTTTTAGATGCCGGGACGGGCGTATCCGGCGTCCACAAAGTGCCGCACGATGTCCGCTTTCGACGATTCGGGATGCAGCTTTTTGAACGCGCACACTTCTGAACGGAGTTGCTTCACTGTTTTTGCCATCACGGTTAGAGTTCAACTGATAGAGCTGTCTGCTTTCTCATGGGTTACTATGATTGATGCTGCATGGGTAGTTTCGTCAGTGCGGGTGAAGTTAAACCCATTAAAAATCGGAATTTTGGATAAGCTAGAATGGGACGAATCACTTACTATAAGTTCGGCTTATTTGCCGAGAGCTCGTTTCATGAAGCAGACAACTTTGTCTATCAGTATATAGTTTGAACATAAATATCCACATCGTTAGAGCTCTAGCTACAGTTGTTCATACTAAATGTTTGGATCATTCAACAATTTAGTATGGCTCAGTGCAACTAGAACGCTAAAGCCGTAGACATTAGAGATAAACAAAAAATGCTGTGAAACTACATTGTAGAAAGGACGACGCACGTTTGATTCCCTAAGACTGTTATAGTGGAATTGTCAAGGCTTTAAATCCCGACTAGTTCACGACAGTACCGTCAGCACATATTGCAGGGTCGGTAGTCCATAATCGATGTCACGTTCTAAAGCTGGCTGTCAGAAAACATAACCTGTAGTGTGTGCGAGGATTGTACCCAATAAATCCGGTATTGATTTGGGAACAGGATGCAGATCGAGTTATTGGAAACAGAAGAGTGTGGGTAGAAAATAGCGAGCTTCAACAAGGACGTGTTCGTGGAGCCACTTAGATTTGAGGGCATCCACTTTAACCTGAGTACGGACGAGTTGACAGTAGCACTAACAAAGATGTGAGACATAACTATGCCAACTGGTGGAACACGACGATTGCCGAGATACGTCCACTGGCATCTGTGCCAGGAGACAAAGGCGGAGGGCTTGCGACGATACCGAAAGAGAGGAACGGAGCTTGGGACCAACGTGCTGGTACTTCCTGAGCCAACAACTTTATTCATTTTTTTATTGACTGTCAAACCCCAGCTTATAACTTATACACCTTGGTAGGATCTTCGTTTTCACTCCCGTTTCATTGTACTAAATTTTTGAGTACAATTGTATACTGTCTCTTTTTCTTTCACGGAAATGTTACTCAATTTTCGTAAAAAGTGGATCTACTCATAATTTTTTTACAAAATTTGAGCAACATTTCCGTGAGAGAAAAAGAGACAGTATACAATTGTACTCAAAATTTGAGTAAAATGAAACGGGAGTGTTTGTTAAAATATAGAAACTTGAACCTGATCGGTAGGCAGTCCATAAATGTTGTTTCGTGTAGTGTAAAAAAGCAACCAAATGTGCTGATAAAAGTGCATTTTTTGGCATAACCAGCAAGTCGAAAGATAAGGATGAGAATTCTATTCAGTTAACTTATTAAGTAATCAACCGAATTTTCTAGTTTGCATTCAATGTTAAAGTTTCTAGGAGCATTCATAACAACTTTCAAAGAAAACTTTGAAGTTCACGAAAGGTTCGTTCAAGAGGTTGTAGAGAATGCTATTCAGCTCAAAAAGTATCTCAAACGAACTCAACAAAACCAAAAAAAAAAAAAAGACATTAAAATTCGACATTTTTGTTCTTCTCTAATCCTGCCACAAATTTATTTTCAGAGTGCTGTGTTGTGAATTCATGATTGATTTCAATTTGATGGGTTTTTATAAAATTAATTAAATTTCTCATAAATACTTACTACCTTACTCCCTACTCTTCAAAACCGGAACTAGTCGTAGTCACTCAAATTCCGTTTTGATATTTTTGAAACTTGTACAGGGGTGAGATTCGAACTCGTGAGTTTTGCGTGAGAGGTATGGATGTTAGCCACTACGCCAGGGTCGCCCCCGAACTTTAAATGTTACTGATTAGTTCAACTAGCACTTAATCTGAACTACGAATTGAATAAGTTTACTTTGTTGAGTGACAGCTTCATTTTCCGCATCATGTTTTTACCAGCGGCTGTATAGTCAACAAGAAAATGGAAATAGTTTTTGGCTCAGGTAGTACCCGCACATCGGTCCCAAAGCTAAATGGTTCACCCCTAATAAAATAACTCACACGAACACACCCTCAAATATTCTGTCAAAATAACAAAGCGAATCAAAAAGATAAAAAAAAAATACTTGTACCGAAAGGTACCGAAAAGCGCAAGAGTGTACTGCAAAGTGCAGACTGCAAGGTGTATTTTGGAGCTAGAGGTTCAGCAACAGTGACCCAATTTCAAATCCCTAGTTGCACATTGATTGTTGCTCTTATGGTGGTAATAAAATAAGCCGTTATTTTTTATTGTTTCTGAAAAATCCATTCTTTTGCTCTTGTATATCGTCAAACTTGGAGCACAACACCAAATCACTCTTCAAATGTAAACAATCTTTGTGACATTTTTTAAAGTGTTGCTCACAACTTTACGGGTACTTCAAAAAGTAGGAATATAGTTTTATATAGATGAATTATGAACTTTTGCACTGATTAAAATAACGGTTAGTACTTTGCTTGAACTTTGTGTAAGATATTTTTTGAAGTTCATAGAAAGTTCTCGACTAATAACATATACAATTGTAGGTTAAATTGAATAGTAACAAGAAAATTTCCTTGAATTTTCAAGTTGTTTTAGATGTTAATGACATTTAAGGAACATTTAATATTCTGCATATAACGTATATGTGTCTTGTTATTCAGCAAAAAAAAAACCATGAAACTAAATTTCAACAAAAGGTGAACTTCTGAGTTCTCATCTCAAGTAAAATTCCAACCTTTGGTTGCTTAAGTATTGTTTATGTAATTTGGATAGAAGTTGTCCGATTTTCCATATTCCTTCTATATTTATGTTAAACTATTGGTCTACCCCAGCAACACATGTGTTATAATTTAGTTGAGCCAACTTTTTTGAGACTCATTCAGGCTAGAAATCAAATTGATGCAATCGTTTATGACGGTTGTGTGTAGCTCGGTAGCTAGGGGGGCTATCATTAAGGATTTCGCTGTAGCTCACATGGATTGCAGTATCAAAGTGAAGAACATATCGTTAGGATGAATGTATCACTCTGTTCTTTTTAACATTCAACACATCGTCACGTCATTATAAGACACGAAGCCAGTGTGAAAGAGTCAGTTGATTTGTTTTGGTGGGATATATTTCCAGAAAGATTTTTCATCAGGGCCTAACTGAAAATGTAAACAATGCAAGCTGAACAATGCATTAGGTCCTAAGTAACATTGAGAGATTCTCTTCGTCGACTTTCTCTTTGCTTAATAGCTTATCTATTAAACGATTTGATGATGTTTTCGACGTATTGGATCGTTTATCACACTTAATACTACCGTACTGTATTTTGAAAATAGTTGAACATGTTTTTACATAGCCGTAGGAACGCAAAGAGAAAGTCGGCAAAGAGAGTCGCCCAATGTTACTTAGGACCTAATGCATTGTTTCGCTTGAGTGAATTCTTTCGTATACTTTTCGTAATTCGGAATCTAACCATGTAAGCTTACAATTCTATCGTACAGAAGAATCCAAGTTGAAGAAAAGAATAAGACACCGAGTGGAAATTTTTTTTAAAATGCTTCAAAAAAATTCATATGAAATTCTAATTAAATCGGTTTGTTCTATGATGAAAGAAAAATCCAAAACTGCACAATAGCGGCAATATTTTTATATAATATAATATAATATAAAATAAAATAATTGCTGAAAATGTCTCTATTGAGCAGTTTTGGAATTTTCTTCCAGCATACAAAAAGCCAATATTAATTAAAATTTCATACGAATTTCATTTCATATCAGCATTTTAAAATTTTCGTCCTATACTTTAATATGGAAGCTGTCAGATTTATCACCACTTGGTGTCTTCTTCTTTTTTCAACCTGGATTCGTCCATAGAACTATTGTTCTTCTAAATGACTGTGGTAGATTAATGAGGCAAGTTTCCAAGATCGATAAATTCAAGGAAGAAGCAATTATTTACGTTTGTCAGTTAGGTTCTAATATTTTTTTTTGTCGATTTCAATTGTCAGATGTCCAAAACTGTCAAAATCGTGTGCACTATGGTCCATCTATATGTGGTTGACAGCGACGCAGAGCCCCTGCGGATAGCAGTCACGAACTAGTCTAACAATATTTATGCATCTGGAAAATATACCGAGAGAGAGACAGAGAAAACTCCGATGCATCCCACCGCACGCTTATCGTTTGACTTTGTCTGGGTCGATCATTATCTCATTATTCTATTTATCTTATTTATCGAAGAAACCACAACTCAGTGCAGTTCCTAGCAAACCTACACCCTATGGCGAACCTCCCTCCAGTATGGGCGAAGGTCGACCCAAGTCGGTTAGTTGTCGTTTGTCACCGCGTTATCAGTCGTGTGTATCGCAGTGGAATCTGTGGAAATAGCTTCAGACTTCCGGCCACAACGCCATCAACGCCACGCACCCGAAACCGTGAGTTAACGTCGAAGTTCATAAAGCAAAGTAACAGCATTTTTTCGTTTTCACTAAAGAGGTGCTGCTTAGGTGAGCACACATCAGGGAGCGAGTTAAAATTAATTGCGATCTAGATTAGTGCTCCAATTTCCCTTGTCTCTCCCACCAGCCCCACGAGGAGCTCTGAACTCCAGCAATGAACATTGTTTGAAAAGTTTTGTACATGGGTAACAAACATTGTTGGCTGGTTGGCTGCGAAGTCGGACTGTGAGAAGCGAGGTCGGAATTGTTTCAAACTTCGTAGGTTGATTGTTTGCAAAGCGATTTTTTGTGTTATCTCCGCTTCCGAATGAGGGGGATGAATGATTTGTGCAAGAAGCTTTGCTACAAGTTCTGCCCGAATCAACCTCCCCGAGGGAACCGAGGAAAGCTGAGAAGGATTACGTAACTTTTGCCAGGTTGGAAAAGGTCAGTGGAATCGGTGAAACGGAATGGTGGCATACGGATATGAACAAGTTTTCTGCTCCATGGAAGAATGACTGGCAATGGCTGGCTTATGGTCGCTTGTTCAATGCCGCGCGGATAACTGTTTGAGTTCGGTTCAATCAATTGGATATTGTTCTGAGATCAAGTTTATCGCCAGCTTTGCTACATGGCAGAGCTCAACGGGAGCCGGTTGTCATATTTGATCTTCGTTTTCTTTTTATTCCTTGTGTTGTTATGTTCGATTGCTATAGTAATGTTCAACACGTGTGCTGGTGTTAATTGAGAGCTTTTCTAGTAGATTTGTTTGAATGTCGATGTTCTCGCCTGGGATGTAGATGAATTAAAAAAAAAAAGAAAAACAAAACAATACATGCGTTACATTAAAAAAAGAGCCTATCTTCGTTGATCGATTTTCCTGATAGACTTTCTTTTCTTTGAATGTCGCGATTCCGAAAGTATTTTCCATAGACTTGTTGTTCAGTGTACAACTTCTTTATTTGGCCTAAACTGCAAACAGGGACACAATTTCTATTATGAGATAATCCCAAGAGAAAGTCGGTGATGAGATTTGATCAACTAAGATAGGCCCTTTACAAATGTCACGCGAGAATAAGTATGAGAAGAAAAACAAAAACAATTATAGACAGCAGTATCTCTAGATTAAAATATATTTTCGTAGTCATAGTATTCGTATATAATCCACAAGCTTCATAAATTGTTAGAAACATTAGTTTTACTTGTTATCTCAAAACATGTCATCATTACGCCATTTTCATACAATGTACGAAATTAATTTCTTGCGGACCAGCCATTATTACCATTATTGAACTTCTTTTATCATATCCGTATGTATTGGTGTTCCTGCAGAGGAGGGCTAAATGAAAAAGCGTCATACGCTTCGAGCCAAAGCTGTGAATTCATCTTCTATCATAACACTTCTGCTCACAGGTCCCCATGACAATTCGTTGTAGTCATCCCAAGTAACATTGCCAAAATCATCCAGCTTTATTAAGTTTTATTAAAGTTTTATGAAAGCTACTAGATTTGGTATTTTAGTACCAAGAGGTGCCAATACACGGAAAAAAATCCGTGCCCGGATCCGTGAACTGCAGTCATGAATTCGAGAACAAGCAAAAATACACCGTGAATTGAATCACGTAATCATGAACTAAATCACGTTTTTAGGTAAAAATCCTGAAAACGTGAACTAGTTCACGGTCCGTTTTCATTTTCGTGAACGCTTTTGTTTCTGTGTAGGTTTCATATTTTAGACAGGTTTATAAAAACCCACACAGCTTGTTTACAACGATCTTAAAACTTTGTTTTCTCAAATTCCTTTTACTCCTATCAAAGGTATTCCTTTTACTCCTATCAAAGGTTTTATTTCGAGCTCATAGAATGGTTACGGAACTCATAAATGCTCATTCATTTTATCTTATTATGGTCAGTTGAAGAAGTATTTTATAACCATTTTGCCTCCAGTAAATGCACGGTAAATCGGCCATGAGGGTTTTAAAACTGCGAAAACATGACCTAATTGTATTACAGTAGTCATTGCGAAGACAAATTGGCTTTTTGGAAAAATAGTGATTTTTTTTCAATCACCATATTCCAATTATAAGAAATAATTGAACTGTGAAAAAATAAATGCACCAAGTTTTATACATAATGCAAATGCACTGTAGATCAGAGACCAATTTCAGAATTCTTTTAGATAACTTTATTGAATTTAATCAATTTTCAGGAATTAATTTATCAAATATATTAGTTTTAATTTTGTTTTTGTTGTTGAAAGCTTGCATAATTTCTGAGGCGAGTTAGTTTTCGGCTCAAAGGAGTTTGAACTTCTATGAAAACATGCTTCTTACACGAAAAATACACATTCTGTGTTTTAGTTAACTGGATCATTCTCATGTTTAGTTGAAATTTGTGTTTCATTTGTATAAGAGCCCACCCTTCCTAAAGAGTTGGAGGGATCTTGAACAACCAAAGAAACATTTCTTGCCTTCAAAAACCTGCAGCTGACAAATTTGATTCTATTTTCTTGATTAGTTCTCGAGTTATGCAGAAATTTGTGTTACATTTGTATGGGAGCCCCCTTTTCTAGAGGAGGAAGGGGTCTCAAACAATGACAAGAACCTTTCCAAGCCCCAAAAACGCTTGTATATTTTTTCTTTCACGCCGATCGGTTCTGTAGTTTTCGAGTCTATAAGGGTATGACAGACATACAGCCAGACAGCCAGACAAAATTAATTTCTATATAGATATACATATAGATGGTCGCTGGGAGCATCTAGCTCAAGACGCCAAAGTGATGCTCTATTGCTCTTTTAACGGTTGGGACTAAACATTAAGAGTACGCCTTGCCCCATATGGCGTATGGTTAAAGCGCTTTTACTTCATTACTGAACCACTGGAATGCCTCCATAAAGCCCGGACCTCAACCTCAGTAAGAATTTGTGGACGATTCTAGATGCCAGGGATGACAAAACTTGTGTTACCAGTAAATTCAACTATGTTGAAGCCCTGAAGCTGCAGCTGGTAGGGTAGGAATCGGCTTAAGACCCTATTCCAAGCATTGGGTAAACGTCAACCTACAACGCTCATTTTTTGCAGTATGATGCTTCACTACACACTTAGAAAATTTTACAGTATTCGGTAATTTTTTACTGAGCTTTCAACAGCTGAACAGTTCGGTAATCCGATTTAACGGACTTCGGTAAAATTTGACAAGTTCCGGTAATTTTTGTACCGGAATACTGTAAAATTTCACCAAAATCCGGTAAATCGGATTACCGAACGTTCGGCTGTTGAAAGTTGAAAGGGGACCACCAAAATTCACCCTGGAATTTGACAGAAGTGTTACACCCTTAATCCAGCAGCCCCACCGGGTCCTAATCTTTATGCAGCCGAAGCTGAACGCAGAACTGGATCAACTTCAGAAAGACGTAATTATTACCCGTGAGTACCACCACACATAATGGGTGAGTAATATTCTTGTTGTCAAGCGTGGTGCTGCGAAATCAGAGTCCATTCGCATTTGTTTGGACCCTATTCCATTAAACAAAGCGTTGAAAAGACCCAACCTCCAGTTCGTTACCTTGGATGAGATTCTACCGGAGCTGGGTCAAGCTAAGGTATTTTCGACGGTGGATGCACGTAAGGGTTTTTGGCATGTGATGTTGGATGAGTCAAGTTGTAAGCCCACCTTATTTTGGACCCCATTCGGACACTACCGTTGGCTCAGGCTTCCTTTCGGTATCTCGTCTGCTCCCGAAATATTCCAATCGAAACTGCAAGAGATAATTCAGGGCCTGAAGGGCGTAGAGTGTCGTGCAGGCAATCTCCTCATATATGGTTGAGGCACAACAGCTGAAGCCGCACTTCGCGACCATAATGCTAATCTGAAGATGCTACTCACACGTCTAAAGCAAAGCCACATAAAACTGAATAAGTCGAAACTCAAACTCTGTGATACGATTGTGAAGTTTTTTGGACATGTTCTGTCGACCGAAGGCTTGCAGCCGGATTATACTAAAATTTCGTCCATCAAGCATTACCCAGTTCCAGCAAACAGCGGAATTATATCGGTTCATTGGGATGGTAACGTACCTCAGCCGGTTCATTACTAATTTGAGCGCCACTTGTTCGAATCTACGACGATTGATTTCGGAAAAAAAGCCGTGGTGTTGGATTCAGGTAGAAGACGAGGAATTTTCTAAGGTGAAGTCTGTCGTGGCTGATATTGCAACTCTTCGATATTACAACGTACGCAAACCACTGACAATTGAATGTGAGGCAAGCTGCTTTGGGTTCGGAGTGAAAATATTCCAGAAAGACGGAGTCGTAGGTTACGGTTCCAGAACGTCAACGAACACGAAAAAAAACTTTGCTCAAATCAAAAAGGAATTCCTTGTCATCTTGTTTGCATGTATACGTGCCGACCAGTTGATCGTTTGGAACCCCTGCGTAATCGTAAAGACCGATCACAAGCCGCTGATCAACATATTCTCCAAACCACTGTTAACAGCTCCGAAAAGGTTGCAGCATGCTTTTAAATCTACAACGCTACCGCATTTTTTACTTCCTATCGCGGCAGGAAACAACGGTTCCTTGTAACAGAAAATCATTACTCGTACTACATTGAGCTGGAAATTCTCAAAGACATGTCTGCCAAGGTGCTAACTGAAACTTACAAAAGAAACTTCTCTCGCCATGAAATTCCACAGATCGTCATCACCGACAACGGAACAAATTTCGTGAACGATGGGATGCGGGATATGGCGATCAAGTGGGACAATAAGAATTCGACTTCTTCTGCTCAACATTTGCAAGGCAACGGCAAGGCGGAAGCAGCTGTGAAGGTTGCAAAACGATTACTTCAGAAGGCAGATGAAACCGGTCAGGACATTTGATATGTATTGCAACATTGGAGAAATATCCCGAATAAGATCGGAAGCAGCCCTGTAAGCAGACTATTCTCGCGCAGCTCTAGATGTGGAGTGCCGCCTTCCAATAAAAAATACTCTCCTCGGATCGTTCACAACGTTCCTGAATCGATACTAGAAAATGAACACAAGGTGTTACTATGATCGCACATCTCGCCACTTACCTGCACTGCCAACAGGTTCACCGGTTTACGTCCAAACTCACCAGGAAAGCAATAAATCATGGACCCCAGCAATCGTGCACGAAAAGCTGAATGATCGCTCGTTTGTGGTGGATGTAAATGGTTCCTTCTACCGTAGAGATTTAGAAAACATTAAGCCGCGTAAAGAACCCCCAACAAGCACTTTCGTTCGTGTTTCTGGATGTTCAAAATCTGACAGTAATACACCCACACCGACACCACTATCACCTACTGCGATGGATATGAACGAAAAAGCCTCCCAAGTGACAACTCCCTGTGATGCAACCAGCTGATGAACCGATGCGTGGGAATGACAGTCGGACTTGCAGTCGGAATAGCACTCCCATCAAGAAGACCCCACATACGACAAACAGACCTAAACGTGAGAGAAAATTACTAAGATGACTATGTACTGTAAGCTTTTTTTATTTTTATTTTAATGAAGGAAGAATGTTACAGTAGCTTTAAGTCGGGTATTCATTTGCCTCACCCCTGCACACCTTCCTTTAACTATCTTGATTCCCGCTCTAATTTTTAGTTGAATAAAGATCGCATCGAGCTTTTCATTCTGAACCATAGCCGTAACAGTTCTACTTCTCTGTTCGCTACTGCTGGCTGGCCGGACCGGACAAAAGCAATTCCGGATGAATATTTTACCTGACATCAAAATAGACATTCGGAAAAAACGGTAAAGCTCACTGCACTTAGGATTAAACATTAGATAAATCAAATTGCATAGAAAATCAAAGTAAAAGCAATACGGAACATTATCTAACAAATCGTTAAAAATAGTACTACTTAAAACCGTTTATATTTAAATAAAAATATAATTCACGATAATCCGAAAAAAAATGACAGCTCCTTGAAATACCAATCGATCGCGAGCAGAGCCTACTGCAATTTTTCCATATATCAGAAATTCAGCGATAATCGAAAAAATCATGAGCAAAAAAAATTAGTATTCCATTCAATTTCAACCACCTTTGTTGCTTATCTTGACAGATACGCGTATTTCACCTACAATGTGCAGATTTCTTCAGTGTCGTGTACGAATAACTCGACTGCTAGTACACAACACTGAAGAAGTCTGCGCATTGTAGACGAAATAAGCGTATCTGTCAAAATAAGCAATAAAGGTAGTTGGAATTAAATGGAAAACACTTATTTTTCTTTTCATTTCTAGTTACATGCAAAAAATGAAACATTTCTGGAAAACATATTTGTGACGACTGAAAGTGTTCTAAAGAGAAAAATCACAAACTATCAAAACCTAGGTAGTTTTATCACAGTTTTAAGCATGTCTTGAATGTCATTACATTCCGAAAACTATCAAGTTTTACGCGAACCTTGGGAAATAGTCTTGAGAACCTCCTGTAGTATGGGCCTTTTTGAACTTATGAGGGGTTTATGGCTGTTTTATCGATGTTATACAGAATATCTAGTTTCATGCGTGGTTCTATCTAATGAATCGTGAAAACTTCTTTAAGTGTACCATAAAATTGAATTTGTTACTTGGGCGACCGAGTCCCTCGTACTTTGCGTTTTGCTGAGCATAAATTTAAAATACTTTTAAGACTTCATGCATGATACTTTCAGTAACTGCTTCCTCTTTAGGGAGCAACCTTTGATTAACTATTTGAACCCGTTTTGTTTTGATATGATTGTGATTTTTAGTTTCCAAATACTTGAAGGGGAAATTATTCTAACGTAGAATTTATGTTGGGAAAGGACTCTGGTCGTGTAGGTCCTTAAGAAGAAATTGAAACTCATACGATGAATTTGCGAGCAGAGAAGCAATGCAAAATTGTCAATATGTAAATAGTCACATTGTTATTCCAAGGAGCGTCATCATCATGATCAAGATTCAATAAGCATTTTTTTTCGTTCAAAATCAAATGACTGGCTATGAAAAAATGTAAACTGTATTCCGGTTTGTTTGTAGCAAACAGTGAATACATTATGAATCCTAGTAAGTGTGTGCTTATTAGTGTAATACCTGTAACTATAAAATAAGAAGAAAGAATAGTAATTTCCATTTAATCCCAAACTACCTTTACTGCTTATCTTGAAAGATACGCGTATGCCGTCTACAGTGTGCAGAGTTCTTCCAGTGTCGTGTACTAATAGTAGAATATTGGTACACGACACTGAAGAAGGATGTAGACGAAATACGCGTATCTGTCAAGATAAGAAATAAAAGTAGTTGGAATAAAATGGAAATTACCAATCTCTCTACTCATTTTCTAGAATACATTATGTTTGTTAAGAACGAAAAAACTGCTTTGAATTTTTGCAGTATATCGATGGCTTGAATGTTCAAGAGATTGTTTATGCTTGAACAATTCAAAACTACTTAATAAAAAACAATCTAACTTCAAAATATCTTCGTTTTCTCAAACAGTTTAATCAAAAATTTCCTTGACAACGATCCAAAAACGTATCATTATATATTTTCATAAAATCATAAACAAAATACTACCAACTAATTACGCGTGCGACCCTTTTTCGCTTTGATTGTGATATCAATCAGCGAAGCAGCATCTCATCGGCCTCATTTATCGGTTCCCACTTGGCTTTGTACGTTCGCTGCAAGGAAGAAACAAAACAAAAAACAGTTCAATTTTTCAATCCCAACATCATCGCGAAAGAAGGATTCACTCACGAGAGGATACGTCTTCAGAATAGCGAGATTATACGAGTAGGTCACCCGTTGATCGTCGACGATTGGACAAGGTGTGTACTTGCATCCTTCGTTGTCCAATCCGGCAAAGGAAGATCATAGGCTGATTGAGTCCAGAATACCTTGGCCGTAGCAACATCGGCAGTGAATTCCGGTGTGTAGTCAAAAGCTATCGTCGCGTTGGAGCCTCTGGTCATTACACATGGTTTATTCTGCTTGGATTCCGGACAAGGATCCCGCGAACCTCGTGAACCGTACATTTCACTAAAATTCAGAAGTTTAAAATATCAATAACAAAAAGTTTTGAGCGACTCTATCCGAAGTCTGAAAACGAGAGTGTGCACTGGTTGACCTCAACCTCGCTTGATAAGACATTGTAATGGTGCGATTCTGTTGATCTGGGCCATTGTCCATGGAACGGGTCAAGTCCATGGAACAACATCGTCTATACTCACCACTTTCGTTACACTTTTCAAATTTTATAACTTCCGCGATGGGCCAATCACTGCCGCGCCGATAAGCAAAAGGATGGTTAAGGATGAATCGCCCATGGCTGATGAACTTAGAGGTTCTGCGAGTTAAGACAACGCGTCCGCACCGTTTGTCGATCGATTGAAACTGAGCTTGGAAGATCGCAAGAAGAGTGGAATTTCGAGGAACAGTCAAGTCGTTATCGCTTTACCAGCGATTGTTTTGTTTTGTTCTTTCCGATTAAACGGCTCTGGACCGAGTAGCAGGCGTAAGCTTCGATGATGATTAAAAATCGTATATTTCAACAGTGTTTTCACTAACGATTTCCGTAGAGTATGTGGAATCGACAGCCAGCGGCATCGCGCAAATAAGTGTAAGCTTTATGTGAGTAAAATAAGACTAAAGTAAAATTATTGTCTCAGGGAGGTGGACGGAGGTTACTGGGTTAGCACTGGGGCGGGTTTCTCGAATATTTTTCTTTATCGATGATTCTCTTTGGCTCGGTTGTTTGTGACGCGCTTCTTCAGTTTTGCAGAATATGAGTAGGTGATTATGTCGGACGGACAGACGTCGGTATTTAGTTTACACTATGCAGAGCGTGGTATCGCGGCAGAGTGATATCTGAGCTTCCTGCAGGATTCGTAACCGAGGCCCCAGCGGAATGCCCATCTTTTGCAGTCTCTCCTCTCCTAGGTACGGCAGCTCGATCATTCCGACCCGTTCGTTCTCGAAGATGGAGGCGTATTTCTGGAAAGATACAAGGCGTTTTAAATGTTTATTCTTATTGATTTAATTGAATTGAAAAAAATGCTTCTAGTTTTTCATTATTTTTGCAATAATGGACTTCTATCAGAATGAATGAAATATAAAGTTGAATAATTTGCTATTAGCGTAATTTCCGATCTTTCGGGTAGAAACATCCTAGATATTAATAGTAATGCCATGCACAAATCATTTTAACTAAATAAAAAACATATCTGAGTGCCTTTAGTGAATGTCTACGATCATTATTGTTGAAAATGATAGACGCGCTCAAAGAAAACCCACGTTTTCTTTCGTCATCAGACAAATGAAGGATATACAATTGAGTTGCAATGTAATAGAATGAAAATGAAAACCGTAGAACGGATGTGGTCTAAAGAAGTGTTGGTACACAGAAAATAATAATTCATTTTAACAAGCACGTAAAATTTCCCCTCGTTTAATTTAAAGCCAAAGGAGGCGTAAACAACGAAATGGTTTTCAATCTTTCATGCGCCATTCAACAATGTTTGCAATATTTCATAGAATAAGCTAGATTCAGGCGTTATAAGGTTTACACGGAGAACCCAAACTATCCAAAATCAAGTGTGTAAGTACTCAATATTAAGTACTCTGATAGGACTACTATTTTGGATATAATTTTGTTCTCACTGGTAGGTAGTTTTAACTCAACCCTGAAGTATGATTGAAAAAGTTAATTTTACCTACAGCAAGGTATTTTAGAGAAGTAAGTTTTCAATGTACGGGAGGGAAACTATCCAAATCGAAGTGTTGGGCTGTCTCTTTGTTTTGGCTGAAAATTTTTGAAGGCCATTCAATCAACAATGGTGGAAGGAAATTTTTTTTCGTACCGTTTCTAGTATTTAGTTTTAAATTACCTAGTATCCAGTTCGAAATTTAACGCGAGTGAGGTGCCTACAAACTAAAGGAAACTATGGACTCGGGAAGCTACAAAAAATAACCGGTAAGTGTAATTATTTCATTTATTCAAGTTCCTATTTTAATTGTTATCGCTTTGAAATTTTAGACATTCCTGCATTGATGAGTGTAAGGAAACCATCAATTGCAAGTTCAATGTGTTGGAGGAACACATTCGCTCGGTACACAAAATTATAACGAGCATAAATCAACCATACCGCTGATATGACCCCAGTGTACATAACAAACGAAGAGTGTTCTTATGTATACTTGAAAATGAAAACAAATACATATTTAAATTTAATACATTTTATGCTTTTATTAAATTTAGAGAAGAAAGTTCACTAGAGCAGATTTTCGAATAATATTTTTACAAAAAGAAATTTGGATTATTTTTACTGTCGATAAGTTTCAACAAACAGTTAATTTCACTCAGCATTGGGTCTTTCAAAATACTCAAAATTGGATACTTCTTAAAAAACTCAATTATGACTGGTTTTACATTGCTGTCAAGATGAGTGAAAATGACTTAATTTTGGATAGTTTGGTTTCTCTGTGTAAGTTAACATGAAATATTCCATTATTTTCTGCCAAATCTAGCCCTCAAAAACACAATCCGACATAATTCAAGAATCTCGCTGCATAATTCAAGAATTCATATCTGGCAACACTTACAGTATGTCAAAAAAAATTATCTACCCCATATCATCAACAATCAATGTGCAACTAGCAATTGGAAATTGGATCATCGTTGCAGAACCCCTAGGTCCGAAGTACACTTTGCATTCTGCACCTTGCAATTCACTCTTGCGCTTTTCGATACCATTCCGTGCCAGTATCTTTGTTGTTGTTTTGATTCCCTATGTTATTTTGACAGAATATTTTGAATATTTTGGCGTGAGTTACGTTATTAGGGGCAAATCATTAAGCTTGGAACCGAGCTTGGGACTGGTGTGTTGGTACTTCTTGAGCCAAAAAATATGTTCATTTTCTTCATGACTAAGTAATTACGTTTAAGTATAATGTTTTGGTGTATTTGTAATCTATTGTTATAATCTATTAATTGCGTAACGTTTAACGCTGCACGCAAAAAAAAACTGCAGTAGAATCTACCATTTTGAGAGTGAAATTGAGCGCAAACACCAACAACATGCGTTTGATTTTACCATGCCTGAAATTAGATCAACCATGGTGCGTTTGATATTAATATGAGGTCTGTCAAATATACCACAAACGTTGAAGGTTTTACCATAAACGTAGTAAATTTGACTGAAATTTCATGGTAGTTTTAAAGATAGGCGTAGCCGAGTAAAATGGTAGTTTTTACTACAAGATTTTTTTCTGTGTAGCATTGTTCATGTTTGTGGGATACTAGATAGAAATTAATATTATTGTGTAGCGTATCGAAAAAAATACCAAAATTTACCTAATTAAAATTAATCATGTACGTTCAACTACCAGTCATTTTATCAATTACTAGCAGTAACAGTTCCAATAGAAAAATCCAGGTCTAGGGGCAAGACACTGAGCAATCCTGAGTTACTCTGAGCAATTATGAGCATCTCTTATTGACTGGATTCATATTGTGCTATTCAACATTCTTACCTTTTGTAACGCTTGGTTTTGACAGTAAAATTGCATAATCAAAACAAGAAATTTCTTTCGTGAAGGGTTACCGTATCAACGTTG
The DNA here is from genome assembly GCA_034211315.2 of Aedes japonicus. Taxonomy (NCBI): domain Eukaryota; kingdom Metazoa; phylum Arthropoda; class Insecta; order Diptera; family Culicidae; genus Aedes; species Aedes japonicus. The sequence goes on from JASCZW010003867.1 coordinate 31,830, forward strand.
TGGTAATCCTCACTCGCTAGGCATTAAATTAATACGTAATTAATAATAATTTGTGTAGCTCGTGTTATTTTTAGCTTGATTGGAACTTGTGTCGGTCCCCCAGCCCAAGTACAGCTTATTGCCAGCCCCATCTTCTATTCACCTGCATGAAAATCAATTTGCAGCGCTGTCATCAGCCCCACCCCCACCCCCCTCTAAGTATGCAACTTTAAATGATCCTAAGGAACTTTCGCTTCTGGACTCAGTGTCCGCATACCGACGCAATCTTCATCAAAACGACTCTGTCCTGTTCCCTCAAATCGGATATGCGTCACTGCATCAGCAATGCTTCTCGCAGTCGAAGCCAATGTCGACTTGGTAGGGTCGATCAATCCGTACAATAGGAATATGTGGAATTTAATGACTGCCGAACGGAACACGTCCACAAAGAAACCAAGCCGGATCGATCAATCGCAAAACTAGAGTTTTCACTGAGAATCGGCTTGATATCCTTTTGGAAATGATTCCATCCGTTTTTCGTCTTCCTACAAGAAAAAAAATTAAACAATATTAAAAAATCTATTTCTGGGCCCAATTCCTCTTCCAAATACTGCGACCTGTCATGCCTGATATGAGAGCTTCTAACGAAACGGTCATAAATAATTTTCCCAAACAGTAAACATACTGCTGTTATTGGTTGCCAAGGTTACCACCGTCACCACCGTCTTATTCATGCCAGTGCTGCCAGAATACTTTAGATCAAGTTTTAAATTATACAAGTTGATGGAAGCTGATGCATTCTGAGCTAACGTGAGTTTTATGATCCAGGTTGAAAAAAGGAGAAGACTCTGATTGGTAATAAATCTGACAGCTTCCATGTTAAAACATAGGAAGAAAATTTTAAAATGCCTTTAAAAAATTGAAATGAAATTTTAATTAAAAGCGGTTTGAAGTATGGTGGATGAAACATCCAAAACTGACCAATAACGGCATTATTTTTAAAATTTCAAACTTTGGCACCGATTTAAACGAACAGTAACAGTGCTGTTAGGGCCACTCACAAGTGTGGGTGGTTTATTTCAATGGAATTCAAAAACATGTTTACATATTCAATTTGAAAACCGATTTAAACCTACAGTACAGATGCTGTTGGGGCCACTCACAAATGTGGATGGTTTATTTCACCAGAATACAAAAATGTGTTAAAAAATCGAGTTTAAGGACCGATTTAAACCAACAGTAATTCTTTGTTTTTCTGAAAGAGAATCTCGCTTGCACTGATGTCATTCAAATGATGCATATGTGTATGGATTACACGTCTTCAGAAACACCTTCCGACAAATCGAAACACAAACACAACACAGCAGAGTTACTAACCCCCTGTGTCAAATCAACTCTCCGAATCCAATTCTGAATATATTTTGAAGGCATCTTTTATGGAATCTTGCTCGTGTTCGTTAAAAACAGAGTGCATAAGAGTCAGTGTTAGTCAAAGTCAAGATCAAAATATCAAAATCGCATACCGTCAGAAAATGAGTAATGATATTTTTGTAGATAATCCAATATAACACCGAGAAATAAGCAACCTGGACATTGTTGACACTTATATTTTTGCATTTATAGTCAGGTGAACATTGTTGGTGTTTGCGCTTAATTTCATCCTCGAAATGGTAGTTTCTACTGCGTTTTTTTTTGCGTGTAGGAAAATTTTAAACTAAAACTACACAAAACAGAAACAGAAGTACTTTTTTTTCAAACTATCCCTATACTCAGGAAATTATCCGTACGATTTTCATACGATCGGAACTATGAACCACAAAGCAAGGGCCCAAAACTCATTCTATACGAAATGGTATGAAATTAATACAGTTGCATTCGTCGAGAAAAACATGCCCCATATGCACTTTCAATGGACATCACTTATCAAGCGTGCGGTAGTCCCGTGGGATTGTACTCACCTCTGGATCATGAGGTTTATGGTTCGAATCCCGATTCTAACTTTTTTTTCTGTTAGGAAAATTTTCATTCGATCGTCCTATGAACTACTTTCCATTAGAGAATCGTATGAAATTTATAATTATATCTTGTGGCAAATTTCCATACGATATTCGAATGAATTCTTCTCGATTTGTTTGTTCAGTGTAGTAAACGCGAACAGATTCCTTTAATTCCGCTAGAAAAAAGCATAACTTTCGAAAGATATGCCTATTTTGTCTGTGACTAGTAGACTTCTTCAAGTCGAGCATTCGACACTGAAGAAGACATAGTCGCAGAAAAAAAAGTTTTATCTGTCAAAGTAAAAGCTTTTTCTATTGGAGTTTGAAAGAACTTGCCCGCATTTCTCAGTTTGAATTCTAGCTGAGATGACTATTTTGATCAGGATTTTTAAATTGCCATTTCTTAACAAAAAGCAACTTTTTCTGTCGAGTATATGTTTTTGATCTCTGTATAAATCTTAAAATTACTACTAAAAGATAAAAAAATGTTAATGCTGATGTACACTAGATTTTAAAATCGATACTTGATACTCATAAGCTTGGTTAAAAGGCAGAGTGTGCTGCTAGGGTTGTCTCTTTGTTCCGCTTCCACCGATTTTATGATTCATATAATTCCGAGCATTCATGATTTAATTTTTTTAAGTAACTTTAAGCCAGGTTTGGTTTGTTTGTCTACTAAATTTTTTATATCGTTTATTTGCGATCGATGACGGATTACGAAATTTAAATCACCGACATCCTTATTTTTCGTTGCTAAAATCGCACATACACTCAACCAATCGTGGTTTTCATAATTCTGGACGATGTTTAGGAAAACAGTCGTAATGACTGCCTCTTTCGTCGTTGTGAAATGACAGAAATTCGGCGGGAACGAAATCAATCCAGTGCAAACGTCAACAGGTACTTCTCCATTGCCAATCGCCAACAATTGATTCGAAAAAATCTCGGCAGACGGACCGTTTTGCAAGGCAATTTGCATTGTTGTCATCAAGCGTAGATACTTTACACAGCGCCACAAATCCGAAAGCTTAAGGCATCCGTTGATTTCATCGTGTGAGTAGAAAAGTTGAAAATAGTGCAAAAAAACCGAAGTGCATATTCGGATTGTTTCTATTTTACGACAGCTCAGACATATACGGCTACCAAATTGAAAGCAGTACCTCACTGATTGCATAAATATCTCCGAAATTATCGAAGTCACGCTAAGCTTCACTTGAGTGATCGTTCAGGAACAATACATTTTATTCAAAGTCTAATAATTGATGCTCAAAAAGTAATTGGAATGCAGCATCAGCTGTACCAACGGCAGAACAATAACAACACCTGTGAAAATGAGCAGTATCAGGTGGACTATCAACGTCATCTACGATCCATGTCAAGGGTAACTCGATCAAAACGAAAAGAAAACCATGGCAACAACTGTGCTACTAGGGTCGTCTGCGATTCTATCTGTAAGCGGGGAGCGGTCTGGCAGCGGCAGGCGGCAAGAAAGTCCAAGCGGCAGATTGCATCAGGTTTCGGCATTTCGGAAACAAGCTTACGTAAATTACTGAAGATGGTAACGACAAGTTTCAAGTATGTTAATCTCATCAAACATATATTTTCATCACCCAGGGCTCCTCTTAGTCTAACCGTCTAGCTCGCTGCGCTCTCCTGCGTCTTGGAAAGGTCAGATTTGTTGTCTGGCATCCTTATAACGTGTTCCGCCCATTGCATCCTTCCAGCTTTCGCGATTTTTTAGAAACTGGGTTCGCCATAGAAATGCGGCAGCACTTTCTTCTTCTCCTTACGCCGTTTTCACATGCCAAAGATGGTCTTAAGCAAACATCGTTCGAATACTCCAAATGCTAGCAGGTCCTCTTGGAGCATCATCCACTTTTCGTGCACGTAGAAAACTATCATTTTGTTCAGCGTCTTGTACTAAGTATACCATGTGTATGTGGGTGAAATTTACCAGACTTAAGGGTATTGTGTACCCTGCAGTTAGCAGTTGTTGTCCAACGACACCAATGATCCGAAGTACACAAACTCATCTACCACCTCATCTCCGTACTGCTCAGTCATCACCTGGAACGTTCTTCCGACAATATCCACGACGTCAGCAAAGTAAATGAATTCACTGGATTTATAGAAAATCGGGTCCCGCAAGTTAAAGCCCACAAGTTTATAAAACACCAGTTAGCGTAATTTCGAACAAGACGCAGGAAAGACTGCGGCCTGGTAGAAGTCATTTGCGTGTTTCAAACGAACCCGATAATGCACTCGATATTTTCGCACAACACTGTACATCGGCCTTCGTTGCCTTGATCAGTCTAGCCAGTTTCCGGGAAAACCGTTTTCGTCCTTATTCCTTGTGTCCTTTCGCCCTTATTCCTTATATCCTTATGATTTGCCACAACGTAGAGATTTAGTCTGCTGTCAACGCCCGTCCACAAAACTGGTTTGATACCTTCCCACCAATTCCCACAAATCAACCAGCTAGCGGCGATAGACGGCGGAAGATGATCTCGGAATTCGCTCCGTATGTCGCGTTGAGAATAGTGATCGCTCGGTAGCTGTTCTGTATCCCTGATCCTGACTAATAGTCGGTGCAGACAATTCACCAACTATCCGGCCCATTTCTGTAAGTTCCGTTTCGGTAGTATCCTTCCCAGCTGCCTTGTTGTTCTCAAGTTGTTTGCTGGCATCCTTAACTTTGCTTATCGTGGGAACTCCCTCGTCCAACGCTCCGATAAAGTCAGTTATCCTACTGTCTTGACGTTTCGCCTCTGCGTTTTTCGAGTGTTCATCGTAGTGCTACTTCCACCTTACGTGAGGTGATTATTCATCCGTCAAGATACCTCCAACCTTATTCCGACACATTACGGTACAACGCCTTTGCGGGAAGCATTGAGTTTCTTGTAGAACATACGCGTTTCTTGGGAGTGGTACAACTGATCCATTTCTTCGCACTCCTCTTATTCAGGAAATTTTGACGAGTTCCATCAGCTCCCATACTGCATTTTCTTGGTCTAAAACCGTCTAAAACATCCGGCAATGCTGCTTCTAGGCTTTGCGCGTAACCAGTTGTGACTTTGAATAGCTTCAGTCATTCCAGATTGTACCGTGACGGGGGTCGGTACGGAATGTTGTTTACAACGGAAAGTCTTTGCCAGATTTTGATCATAAACAGGTAGTGGTCGAAATTGATGTTTGCGTGGGCGATTGTTGGTTCCGGATGTTGTGGTGATTCCCAGGTGTACTGATATGTTAGGCTGTGCTGGAAGCAGGTACTACGTATCACCAAATTCTTCGCTGTGCTGTGCGCTGAACCTTCCTATAACCGGTCTCAGCTCCTCCTCCCTACTAGCACACTTGTAGAAATTCGATTAAAGTAACTGCAATGTGACTTAATTCAGTCACAATCAAGTAACAGCAACTGATTAAGACGGTTTTGGGCTACTTGGGCTCCCAGCCGACCTTAGCATTAAGATCTCTGATAACGATTATTCATCGTCACTCCCTGCGTGAAGACTGTGCTCGTTGATTATGCAGACATTGAAGGAACGGTAGAGGTTATAACCATCTCAATACGTATGTACCGTCGATTCATTCCAGCAAACATTCTGCAGCGCTACAATTTCGAACTTGCGGAGCCTCAAGAAGTCGAAATTCAACGAGTGCTTCCTAAGAAATTGAGAGTTCTATATTCCGAGTTTCCAATCTTTCGTCACATGGGTCTATGCCAATTGTTTCGGTCCATAGTAACATTGTGTGTTTCTTGTAATTATAGTTTTTACTGGCTGGCCTGTTCCACCAGACGACCAGTGTGCACGGAACTGATTAAAGCCCCTGGCTGACACAAAGGCGATGATCAGCCGCCCCTAACATATAGAAGAGACGCGGAACAGAAGCCAATTTACGCTGAGCAAGTGCACACGAAGACGACCGAATTGACACGTGCACCCGCGCAGCGCGCCGCTATTCACCTAGAATTGGAACCGAAGTGAGTCTTGGAGTAGCAGGCAGTTTTCCGATTCTTGAACCCTCTGTTTTGCTCGGTACAGATACTAGAAGTACATAGATTAGAAAAGTATTGTACAGCCATTTAAAAAAAAGGTAACCCCCACAGACTTTTTTGGGGTAACCTTTTCTGGTACCTGTACCTCGGGTCAGGATCTGCTTAAACTGTAAGCAGATGGAACATACACTGAACATTAATTTCCGTTTATATTACGAAATCGAATACTCGGACCAAAAGATCCTCAAGTTCACGCCAAAAGTTTGTCCAGATTTTGCGCCATCACGGATGATTCCTCGCGAAATCACGAACTCGATAGATGAGATAAGCCAACCCTTTTCTGAATCAATGGTAGAACTCTCTGTCGCAGTACTTTCGTGCGTCGATAAGGCTCCTGGGGCTGACCGAATCTAGTTCAACATGCTTAAGAACCCCCCAGACGTCGCTTAAAAGTGCATTTTGAACTTGTTTAATCAGTTTCTGGAGCTTAATTTTGTACCGGATGATTGGAGATGGGTGAGAGTTATTGCCATTTGTTTTCAGTAGGTGGCTCGGTCACACATCATAAAACTGGAACAAATTCAGTATCGGTGTCTTCGTATCGCGTTAGGTTTGCATGCACTCGACTCATATGATGAGGGTTTTCCGACTTCGGCAATTCGATTTACTTTGATTTATTCATGAAGCAGGAGCTTCATGGAATCCCAGCGCATCATCGTCTTATGATTGATCCGGTGATATTTGCTGCAAAGTTTGGCAAAGTTGCTTCGATTAAAACGTTTTTCACTGACGGGTCTTTGATAGAGAAGTCCGCTGGCTTTGGTGTATAACATGAAATTTATAGCGTCACTCGAAAGATCGAGATAGGCTTTGCGTGAGGACAAATGTCAAGTTTGATTTCTCGGTGCCATTTTTTTCGCTCTACAAAAATGTGAAATGAGAATTGTTTGCTATTTTGCACTGCTGCGTACGTGTTGGTTTTCAAGCTTCCGGATGTGTATGGTGGAAAAAAGATTAATTTTCTGGCGTGATAGTAGGATGGGTCAGATCATTGTGAGTTGCATTAGTGCAATTTGAGTTGCATTAGTGTTTGTGACTACTGCCTGAAAGAGTTACAATGTTGCATCCCCGCTGATGATCCATTGCTTCACGCATCGATCAGCTAATTATTTTTCCGTATCCACCTCTTTACCAATAATTTTACTATTTTATTCCTGTCTTATTTGAACTCCCTGCTTGGTTGCTTGTTCCAGAATATTCGTAGTGATGAGTCACTCTGGATGTGTTAGAAAATGATATAGGTACTGTGGTGTAAAGATGCAATATTTGGCCAATTTATTATTTTGAATCGTTATAAAACAGGAGGTTAATCGAGTTTTAATAAATTATGTTGAGAGGCCATTCTTAAACAACAATTTAGAAAACTCTGAATTCCTTCTATACAGTCACTATGTTTTATTTCAAGTACCATGTTTGGACTAAATCAGTTAAAGAAACTTCTAAAAAAACTTCATTGTGATGGAAAATGTTTGGGATTTCCTGAATCAGCTAGAAATTGTGAAAATTCTTCAAGTTTCACTATTTCAATCAGTTAAAGGTACTCTTATTCGTAAAGTGCTCTACTTCGCAAAATTTCAAAAATATAGAGAAGAAACCTAAATTGACAATATTTTAAGGTAAGCCAATGTTGTCGAGAAATCTGATAAGTTCTCTTTCAACACCCGTACTTAGATATTTTTCTCATTTCAGCGAGCGAGTAATGGCGCTATAACCATAGGACTAAAGTTAATACTTAAGTATCAACCGTTTGGAGAAAAAATGAAGCATCACTTAAACTTCTTAGACTCGATGCTCCCAATAACCATATAAATACATTTTTGTTCTGTACACCAACAGGGCATTCTGTTTAACTATTCTCTCCGACTATTCATTTACCTTTTCCTTTGATATCTACTGAAGGCTACGAGGGTTCCCCGTGTCTTCTTAAAGTAGATACCATACCCTCCCTTTATCCAACGGTTGCATGGACGTGGCCAGGTGAGCGATTGAGGTGAAGAGACGTATCAGTTATTGAATCCGTTTTATGGTGACATGCAATATCTTCAACGAATTATTCCTCATCATAGCTTCATGCACGAGGTGTGAGAATGCTAATGCTAATGTTAACAATGAAATTTATAGCGTCATTCGTAAACTTCAAGCTCCTTGTTCTGTTTTTTTTTGCGCTGAATTTTCGGCAATACATTTTTCGTTAATGTTATATTTTCACGGATAGTCTCAGATCTATAGAGGCAATTCACTTTTTGAGACTGGTAAAGCACACCTCTTATTTTCTTATGAGTGGTCTTTTAAATGGTTTATTTTTACATTTTTTTTTATTATTACCTTCGTGTGGGTGCCGTCTCATTGTTTCATTTCGGGCAATGAGATAGCGGATTCGCTTGCAAGGGTATGCGCTATGGAAGGTGATAATTATGTTCAACAAAGCACTTTCAACGAATATTTCTTTCCTGTAAATTCCAAGGTGTCGAAGAAATTTTTTCAAATGGTTGGATGTGGATCGAGACTTCGTTCGTGTGATGTCTCGCCTCATGTCCAATCATTATTCATTGAACTCATTTGTTCCGTCGCTGAGAGACAGCAATCTCTGTGAATGCGGACAAGGTTACCAGGACGCAGATCACGTGATTTGGTCTTTTGCTGAGCATCGGGGAATCAGATCAGGGCATCATGTTGGTGAATCGTCAGGTACCTTCAGTGGTCAAATTTACAAAACTTACGCCATTTTTGAGCAGCTCAATGAAAAACCACTATTTTGGCCGGATTTTTCTTCATGCCACTATAGGAAATGCATACTTAGCTATCGCCAGTCGAAACTTATTGGGTCATGATGAAGTGGGAGCTCAGAATGACCAAGTAGAAAGTTAAGGATGAAAATTACTTACGTGGAAAGTCGAACAAAATGAGAAAAAGGTACTGGATACGACTGAACAAGCTCCTGCGAATATGTAGAGAATTTTACCAAACAACCTTCAAAAATTTATCCAATGTATGTGAACTATGATTAATACGTGTATGAAACCGCCCTCTAAATTTGAATTTATCCAATAAATACTACTTGTGGCTGATTTTTTTAAAGTTAAAATGAGATCAACTTATTTCTACTCAATTTCAATTGAGTGGTAAACAGACCGATGTAGTAAGCTTGTAGTTCATGGTTCAAACTTGTAATCTTCAGAGTGCAGAGATATGCGAAAACTGCCATCTTGAGCCAATCGAACAGTGAGAACTGTCAAAATCTGAGCCAAACGAGCATGTTTACTGTATGCCGAAATGTTTCAATTGCTAAGTATTGCAATGGAGTCAGAATAAATGGTTTATATTTATTACGTTTAAAAATCAATAATAAAATATTTGTATTCTGCAGAACTCGTGGTGTTAAAAAAATAATGAAATGTTTAATTATTCTCTGTGTTCGATAATATTTCTTATGTTGCTGAGATGAAACGTAGTATGAGTCAATTCACGGAATGGTTCTCGCAGAATGTGTATTGGGCGCTGTTCTTAACCGGTATAGCTTTAGGCATTTCCGTGATTTTGCCACCTTCTTTCGCAAAATACTACTGCGTGTGCTCAAAATAATGCCGAAATAAAAACCTCAAAGTTTAAAACGGATTCCACAGTCACATACACTACACAGATGCATAGAATCTACGAGGGGAAAATCCGGTGCTAAGCCACAGAACATCAGCCATTTTTTTCGGTGTTCTGCATTCTTAGGAAATCGGAAAAAACTTATGTTGACGCAATTCGATGCGGATTGGTTACCGCAGTTAGTGCAAAACTACACAGATAAAAAGAAACATTGAATTTTCTGCGTTATCTAATGCACATAAAGGGAATACTAGATTTGGCAGAAAATAATGGGATATTTCATGTAAATTTAAGCCAGATAACGCTTGAATCCAGCCTGTTGTATGAAAGATTGCCAATATTGTTGTATGGCACATGAAAAGTTGCAAACAATTTCGTGGTTTACGTCTCCTTAAGCTTGGATTTAAACGAGGGGATATTTTACACGCTTGTTAAAATTAATTATTCTTTTCTGTGTATGCAATACACCTGATAATTGATAATTTTATTAATACTCATAATAAATCACTTGTAAGTTATTAACGTAAGTAAACAACAATGGAAGCTGACAACGACGAAGTCACGCACAAAGTTGTAACATTTTACTCTGCGGAAGTGTTGGCAGCCTTTGTAAACAAAATAAACACAGTTGCCAATCCATCGGATTGAATTTCTGCATATCTCTGTACTCTGAGGATTACTATTTCAAACCATTTTTCGAAAACTGACAAAAGTTTGTTTGAGTGAAGTCTATGGCATTTTGGTTAATAGTTATTGTCAAATTTAAATTATATTACATAGGCACGACTTTTT